>BGZK01002197.1:0-73166 GCA_005406025.1 Eumeta japonica | reverse complement strand
AAAGAATTACGATAAATTTAAAATAAAGGAGAATAATTGAACAAACAAAAATAGGTAATATTCAATTTATAACAATTAATTTGTTTTAGGTTGTTTTATATATAAAAAAAATTAAACGTGTGGCGCTCGAGGACTGCCGCGGTAAAGCTATTGCATAGCATTTTTTATCAATTTATGCAATTATAATTATTTATTTATTTATGCAGTATTTTTTTTCTTTGATATTAATTCAAGTTTTTCATCACTTTCTTCATTAATAAATGCACTTATTCATATTTAAAACACTTTATACACAAATTTTACGCATAGTTTATTCACCAGCAACTGCTATTCACTGTTGTACATAGGTACTTATGTGTACATATATCTACATGTATACTTACGGGGCACATGCGGTGAGTGTGGCATTATAAAGATATGATAGATACCTATACACCTATATACTTTCTCACAAACAGCTGCTCACGTATTCGTCCGATTTCGAAGCAGCTCGTCTCGATCCGTGCGAGCTTCGTACAGTCAAACCATATACATTACACGTTAAGCAAACGCTCGGTCGAGATACATGGTAGGTGGAGTGGGGGGTGTTAGGTTTTATTTTCGTTACGGAATTTCTTGGTTCGGTCGCCGCGCTCAAAGCCCGCGATAAAAGCTATGCAACAGCTTAACAGGTTAACTTTTAAATTGTTGTCTTTGCATAGTTGTTTCGCAACCTGACTATTATCGCAACTGGAAAACTTGTATTAGATAATGGTTTTAATATATATTTTAGAATATTAATGTAATTAGCAAATAATTATATTTTTAAGTTTAAAACGATAATAACACGTAAATGATAACAAGGTGGTCTAGCAGAGTGAGACATTTACAATATTATACAAGTACTAGTCTTACCACACGCACAAACATATATAAAAAGGAACAACTCGGAACAATCAGAAAATAATGTGTGTTTTAACCGACTGCGGTGTGAAAAAAGATAGGGTATTTGTCGCACTTGTTTATAGATCCTTTGATGATTCTCTTAAAATTTTCTACCCTGAGTACGATGATTCTTCCAAGTGAACAAGTAATGTTTTTGTTCTTATAAAAATCTATAATCTTACCGTCCGTGGTATAGTTTCAAATGAATCATGAAAATCAAAACAAATCATGAAAAGTGTTTTACACTTTTTTTCCTTGTTTTTAAACCAAATTATGGGTCTTCTTAAGGGGCCTTTGTAGTCACGTGACCTATTACGTAAATGTCAAGCGGCTCTACATAAAACGCACGCCATTTGGTACAACGGCTTTGTGCTGTACGTAAACAGATAAAACGTTTAAAAGTCTAGGGGATATCCAATCATATTCATATGTTAAATAAGAATCCATTTTCTTCAACTTGTAAGCAATCCTTTGATTGTTCACATTCACTTACATGTAAGAAACGCCAAGATGCGTTATTGCACATGTTTTCGTTACAGTATTATTGAAAAATACGATACAAAATTACTGATATATTCTAATTAACAAAATATTAAATGTTATTTTCTTCAATTAAGTGAATTATAAAAATACAAAATTTAAGATGCCTTTTAAAAAATACCTTTATTACTGTTGTAGGATACGATGTTTGCGACCGTGAGACCCGTTTTACGCATTTTCCGATGACATGAGTCTAGAGGCCCCTTAAAAACTAGTATATCGATTTTCATGATTTTTTAATTCACATGCCTATGCGATCCTACAATTATGCACTCAAATATCTCCGACAAGGTCCCGGTATAATAGTCACTACTATTATCTACCATTTCATGAGAAACGTATCATTATTGTTGCTGTACCAATTCGTTTTTAAAAACCATATCTATCGATACATGATGTCTATCAAATGACCTAATTGTAGGTTACTAATTTTAATTATCGCTTTGTACCATCAATTTCGTTTACGGCCAATTTAAGTAACAATGAATTACTACACAGAAATCGATAGGCATATTCATACAATCACACTAATTTATCACGAGAATACGTTGTGTTACGTCGTGTAATATAAACTTTATCACTAACTCGACCACAATGCCACCTATCGGATCCAAATTTTATGGTTGTATTTTTTGGCATTAAATTGACGTACGTTACAAATACGACTGTTTTGGTTCATAAATAGAGATTTTCTAAGTACGCGCGACTACTGTCTCTTCTATATAATACCAGCATAGCTATGGCCCATCGTCTCAACAAAACAGATATACCTACTGAGGGTATATAACTTGAAATTGTGTAGTCGTTTAGTAAAAACAACAACAGTAATACATATACGTATAATAAAATATAAAGTGTAGCTTCCGCCCACGGCTCTGCCCGCGTGGACATAGATTTAATTCTTTCATCTCACGTATCGATCGATTGCAATGTCAATCATGGTTCTGATCGCTATCTCGTACTCGGTTCTAGTTCCGGTGTTGTTTTTGATTGTGAGCCCGATCTCGGTACTGCTCCTAATTCCAATCCCGATCACGCTCTTGATTCTAATTTTAGTCCCACACTCGACTCCGACCTTGGTTCCGGTTTCGACTTCCGCTTCCGTTCTTCGTCGGGTTTGCAACTTTTATTCTGCTAAAAGGCAATATTCTGATTCGGACGTCTCTAGTATCAAAATAAAATTTGGGTTATATTACTCGGGGATAATTTAGCTTTCTATAAGTGGAAGAATTTTTAAAACTTGTAATAGCACAAATATGAAGATAACGCCAGAGCGAAATGTCAAAAGTCTTTTTCAGTCAAGGAATTTCATAATCATGAATGAATTTTTAGAGTCGATTAGACTTAGAATCGATTTTAAGAATAGAATAGATTTAGAATCGGTTCAATTGCACGAATACGCAGTCGAAAATGGGGATGGTTATTAGTTTGTTTTTTTTTTTCAAAAACCTTTCCGTTTACTAACACGACATATCACCAATTTTTTAGTAATTGAAGCAATTGAATTGAATCGGTTAAGGCACACAAAGAAGACACAAAATACACACTCACATTTACACATTATACAACCTTATCGTTCCCTTCTTACTTTTTCCTTCATATAATTGCGAAAAACGTAGATAGTCATTTTTGATAAGTGACGTGTAGGCTAAACGTAACCTCGTATTGAAAACCTAGTTCCATATAAACTTTCATACAAAAGTCAACCTCCTTTTGCTCAGGTAAAAAGTGAATTTCCAAAAAATCTTTCTTATTAGGTAAGAAACTAATAAGAAAGATGTAAGGTGTAAGGACATTATACAAACTATCAAATCTGATTCATCTATCAAATATAAGTACGATCGGGATTGTAATTTGAAAATCGGTGAGTCGCATTTTTGCAATCGTAAAATTGTTGTTTTTCATTTTACATTATTTAATAAGCTGTTACATCAGATGATACACTGTAAAAAGCGATTCAATTGTCAATGAAATTTGCATACTGATTGTCGTGCCAGGTTTCACTTACTCCACTGTTGAGACGTATCCATACACAATCTTCTTATTTGAGATTGAAGGGCGTGCACCTTAGGTTTTCAACGCTGGCCCATGTATATCGGGGGCTGTCAGAGACTATCGACAACGTCCGTGACCATCAGCTTAACGCGTTCTACGAGGCACCGTGCGAGTGCTTTAAATTGGTTTAAGTTAAATACTCATTGATCAATTAGCTCCTTGGTCGGGGCTTTAACCACCGACCCATCGCCGCTTAGTGCTGATTGAACTATTTGTGTATATAGCAATCCATATAAGTTTATTTGAACAACGTATATGAATTTCGTATGTTCATGTCTCTCAATCATTTCAAGATAAAAACCGCCCCTAAGGCCGAAATATTAAACATAGATATATAGTGTTGTGGACTTATACGTAAAGCTTTAATATTCCTGACACACATTTTATTTCCTTAATTCAAAATGTTCAGGAAGCGCACCCGAATATATCAACAAAACGTCTGATTCTTCTTAGCTTCTTTTCCTTTTATTGTCATTTGCCACTGAAAACACATCTTGGTCAAAATTAACAATGCCTTATATCACTCAGAATTCAAAATAAAGACTTCTTATTTTAGAATCATTTTTGAAATCGGTTCAATAGTTCCAAAGATTACACCCTACATCCAAATTTACAAACCTTACCTCTTCACAATACTATTTAAAATAGTAATGACAACCAAATACTTCTTTTTTTTTTAGAAATAAATGACAACAGGTTAAATAACAGATTTGCGTAACATATAAATCGAAAACCACAATAAAATTATGACTCCCAAACACGGACCCGCATAAGCACACGCGGTAACGTACACACGTATGAATCGGCATATAGTAAGAATATGTGATTGCGCAACTTATAAGCTACCATCTCTCAGTCTGTCTGTTTATTTGTCTGTCTGCAATTTCTTTTATACTTTAAAAATATTCACCGATCTTGATGAAAATTGATGTGCATTAAATACATGTAATTTCGCATATGATAGGTCTGTCTATCAGCATGCTTTTTATAATTTGAAAAAAGATTTCGCCGATGTAGTGAAAATTGGTATACCGTTGGAATATGTTATTGAGTAAATGATAGCCTATATTTGATATCGGTACACCGTATAGTAACTATAAAGATATCATATTTTTACTGAAAGTTACTGTTTGGCAGCCGATTTTCGAAAATTGTGTTCACACCAGACTTTGACGTTTTATGGTCTTAGTATTAATATTTCGACCATTATTAAGTGTGATATCTGTAAGTTTTTAATACATAAACACACGAATTTGTGTGTGTGTGTATACATTCGCAGGCGCGCACTCGTTTGTGTATACGTTTGTGAGTGTATTTGCGTGCACGTGTGTGTACACAAATGTATATGTATAGGTGTAAATCTATAATAACTTTTGAGTGGATTAACCGAACTAAACAGTTTATGATATTGGCAAGTGATTCACTCAACTTTAATTTCCTACGAAATTAATCTTTTCCGTATGATAGAATTTGACAATTATTCAAAAATATAACTTTTAGCCCACCTAATAGATCGATACAAATACCTAATCATATCCTTTCGTCAAACAGTTGCAACGATTGCAGCAAGCCGCATAAAAATCGGTGGATTTGTCTAAGAAATTCATCGGAGAATTTATTTTTAAGTCTTTTCTTACATTTACCTTAAATTTTTTAAACTGTTCTGCCGATAATATTCAAAATCTAATTGATCCTTTTCATTCGCCCTTTGGATCAATCTACGCGAGAACCCTATCAAAATCGGTTAATTTGTTCAAAAAATAATCATTAAAAGTCTTACAAAAAGAGTTTTTTTTTATAACAAAATTCTTCTTTCAATACGTTTGATATTAATTCTTTTCTTTTTTCTACTTAAAAAACCGCGCTGAATGGCGATAATGCCGTTATTGTTAATGTAATTTTAAATTTTTGTACTAAAAGAGATCAAAAGATATTAGCTCTTTGGAACATTAGTTCCAAATATACATAGAGCAAATTAACACTATAATGAGCTTCTTGGAACCAAAAAATGTAAATATTGGCTGGTAAAGTTGTAACAGTGATTAGATTTTGAAAAATGAAATAATTTGAACAGCCTTTGTTTTTTAAAGCCTTTTGTTTGCAGCCTGTCGTAGCGTTTTTAAAATAGGAAAAATTTAAATGCGCGCGATTATTGAGTATCTTGAAAAATGTCACTACAGTACGAATGAATCAAGACTTACAGGATGCTTTAGGAGGAAACGCTCCATCTTATTGTAGATTCGGCCGTTGGTGCGCCGAATTGAGACGCCGAAGAAAAACCACCAAGGATGAACCACACAGTAAAACAGTCGAGAAAACTGTTTAAGCAGATCGTCGTGTCACGGTAAGTTCTATAGTCAAACAAACACAATTTCGACCAATGTCGTGCATAGTATTTTACACGAACGTTTGGGCATAGAAAAAGTAACCTCGCGCTGGGTATCCAGAATGCTCACCGACGCAAAAAAAAAAAGATATCAGGCTGAACGTTCCTCAAATCTCTTTGGAACTGTCACAACCAGATCCCGATAGTATTTTGGTTCGATTTGGATGAATCAGATACAAAATTTGATTACGACTCAAATACAAAATTACAATCTATGACTCGGAAAAGACGATCATCATCATCCCTCAAGAAATTTAAGGCGAATCGTTCTGTCGATAAGATGGGTCACGGACTCTCTTCTCTGAGTTAGTAATGGGGTGGTCATGATTGAATTTCTCGACCGTGGAGCTAATGTTAAGTATTATGTGTATGCAGAACAAATAAAAAAATGGCGTAAAGAAATACGAAAGGAACGGCGAGGTAAACTAGCAAAAATTGTTTTGTTTCTTCAAAATAATGGCTCGGCTCACAGTTCCGCCGCTCTTGTCGGTGTAATTAGAGATGCTGGCTTCGAAATACTCGGTCATCCTCCATATTCACCCGACCTTGCCCCCTGGTAGTTTCTATCTATGTCCAAGATTAAAGAAGTATCTGAAAAGATAGAAAGTAGATAGATTCGAAGATCATGCAGCAGTAGCCGCTCCAATTTAAGAATTTTTAGCTGCTCAGGATAAGAGTTTTCGAGAAAGTAATGTTCAGCTCATAAAAAAATAAATAAGTATTTTTGAGCTCTAAAATTTACTGCAATTTATATTTTTGAATGCTTCAAGCTTAAAAGTAGTAAAAAGTTTCAGGAATGATCTGTAAAGTCAACTGTCTTTCGAATATTTGAGGTCGACAAGCTCGTAAACTTACAGACTACTATCTTTTTGAACTCGAGCTCAAAAACACATCAATAAATGTAATAGCGCAAAGCTTAAGAGATGACCTGCAGAGCCAACGGTTTTTTAGATTTTTTTATGGCATTTTAAGTAGCAAACGAACATGCCACGTCACCAGAGGGAAGGTAATTATCGCCGCTCATGGACAACCGCCACCGCAAAGGAGTTACTAGAGCCTTGCCGGCCTCTCAGGAAAGAATAAGATATATGAAGGTTGAGGATTGGACCTTTCTACTTAACTTTTAAGAAAAAATAGAAGAAATAGACTAATATGAGATACTTCTTTGAAATCTACAATCACATCATCACTTCTACATTTACCTCTCTCCCAGAGAATGTTTACATGAAAATAACGATGGAGCAGATTTATAGTCGATGAGGACTCGAAGACAATTAAGAGGAAAATTCAAATATTGATAGTACGGTAACAGAGCGATAATATTACGAGCTTTTTGAAAAAAATCATATAAAACAGAAAAACCAAAATTTCAAATAATGTACATAGTACAATTCGTTTATAAAATATTTCATATATCAAATATTAAATGTTTATGTGACAATAATTTTTTAATAAAAGTTTGTAAAATTAACTATAAGGGAATATATCTGACTTTAAATCTTAATTAAGGTTACGACACTAAATTGAAAAGTCGTATTCAAGTATGTTGTGCGCCGATAAAATGGTCAAGTGTGAGTGGGATACGTATGAATTTCGTGGAATATTATATAATATACCGATAGTCTTATTTGAAGTTATTGTTGTGAACTGTGCTCACAAGCTAAAAGTACATTAAAAGTGCAAAATAATTCGCATAAGATAAATATATCTGAGAATAGAATACAAAATTAACTCAACCCTCTGCGATCCGCCTTCATCTCTGTCGGCGTTTTTGATATGTGTTTACATTATTTTTAAATTAGTTTATTTTATTGCGGGGAATTTTTGAGAGGCAATATATCTTGCTTTTTTTTATGCCATACGTGACATGTATACAACTTATTTGTTCTAGATAAATTATCGATGCATTTATGTTTGAAGAACATTCTAAACGGCTATTCAATAGGTATAAAAACTGAAGTGCAGCTGTAAACCAGCAGAGCTTTGTTTTTGCGATCAGTGCGTTCAGAAGTCAAATGCGATCAACGACAATCATTTAGGTGGTACTGTAGCAATTTATTGTGACTCTATGTTTCTGAATATACGCCTTTTGCTTTTCTACATGTTTCATTTCATCTGGCTTTAATCATCGAATATTTGTTAGGGTCATTACGTAACACAGTCAATTTTTTTTTTTATAAAATTTATAAGACGTAAACGAGCAAGCGGGTCACTGGAAAGTAAATGATCACAGCTGCCCATGGAGACCCGCAATCCTAAAGCAGTCGCTTTTGCGTTGCTGAGCTTTCAAATCAGAATACGCCCTTTTTCTTGAAGAGTCCATTTTCAAAGTTCGTTAGGAATACCGACGATGTGAATCAGCATTTGGAACAGGTGGTAATGTTGAAAATAGTTGTTTATGACGCATTTCAACTGTAATTTCTATTACTTACGAAATAAAGATATTTTTAATTTGATGGTAAACCATTCCAGAGCCTCGTCGTGCGTGCCATTAGATGGCACATGTACCGTGCGGTGGTGGAACGTCTACCATCAAGTCGGTGCTGATGGATGACAGACGTCAGCGGCGGAAGTCAGCGGCGGAATAAGATTCAATGACCCTTCCAAGCCCTTCCCAGTATATGGGATTAATTTGCAAGATAAATTATATCTAAACAGACGGAACAAAAGGAAATTATGTTCTTGCACATTTTCAACAATTAATAATCTACCACAATGGGTACAATTAAGTACCCAATTATCTTCATAATGAAGATGGTTTTTAATATAGTAATGAGAAAAATAATAAGCATCATCAATGCTTATATATTTTTTTGCAATGTTCAACTAACACTTTCAGGGTCTACAAATAAGAGTTCTCAATAATTTTGTGCAATGTATTGTCAAGTATCGGGTAGATTAGTTTTAAATAAAATATACACACTGTTCACTGTTTCATCTTTCATTAGGCAAACCTTATTTTTTTTTATTTGACCTTCCTCCTTATTAACAACTATACTATTTCGAAATATCTTACAGTCGACTATTAAAATCTGACGTACTTTGGCTATGCAACGCGTTCTATAACTAAAAAGCGGTGCAGCTACCGAGTGACATACAGATCCGACAATTTTATTTAGAACTCTGATCATTTCGCTCAGCGCCTGATAATTCTACAGCACTTTGATTGAAAACGCTTTAAGATAGATCTGCAAATTATTAATTATCGATGCCTCTAAACTACTTAGTTTCTTAATGGTTCTTTTATTGAAGCGAGACGTAACACATTTAGCTATTTAATTGAATCTAAGTGATGGTATAGCCCTTATTTGCCAATATGAATTCTAACATGATCCACCCTTAATCACGCCAGCCATCAAATCTCCCATCTTCGTAGCACATTCATACAACAAACTCTAACATTGTACTTTTTACTTTGATGCAAAACCAAAATACAAGACAAACAATTGCATTTGTTCGTAATTTAATTGTATGCAAGAGGAATAAGATTCAAGGGTTAAGATTCCTTTTTATGGTAACCTCTGACGAGTAATTTACCTTCGCTTTAGGGCTGAAATAGCTGACTGTTTTGTGGCCTCAGATAAGTGATCATTTAATAATAATGATGTGGTGGACGCCACCTCACAAGGAGTGTCGAGGAAAGATATATAAAAATTATTAAACAAATTTTTACAACTGTAGATAGAACAAAGTTGGAGTCGGCAACTCTCCATTTTTAACTTATTGATATAATCAAATATCTAATTGGTCTCATAAACATAATACTAGTTAATAAAGACTAATATTAAAAAAAAAGGTGAATATTATTAAGTCAAGTAATAACTGAATTAATAACAGACCGGTATATTCGTACTCTGTGTATTTTTCGTGCATTTAATAATAATAATATACTCACCCTCATTTCCAATTAGAGGGTAGGCAGAGATGCATCTATATGATGTAAACAATATTCAACCCTATACAACGACTATATTTGTATATATTGTTTTATATGTGGTTTTAATCGGAGTAAAATATCAAAATAGTGGCATTACTGATACATTTTGTACAGTGTAATTTTACGATAGAAATGAAAAAAACACAGGACAGATCTGAACCACAACCTTTTCTCTAAGCAGCTAACAGCGGCTTTTTACCGAACAAAAACGATCATACGATTTATTAAAATCTTCACTTTCAAATGTTTATGGCTGAAATCAAAGGTAAAAAGTAAATAAAAGAATAATTTTAACAATAAGATTGTTCCAATCTTACAAAGTTCCGTTTAAAACAATTGTGTATTAATAAAAAAAATGTAAACCCATAAGCACTCAACCTTAGAAAATGTTGTGAAAATATGTGCCCCATATTAAAATGACGAAAGCCTGTAACTTAAAATTATTGGACATTATTAAAATTAATTTTAATGTATTATTCAAAACTATGAAGACGCTTGATATGTTTTATTCGATAACTATAATTTGCTTCATAGATAGTGTAATTGATAAAGCTAAATATATAAAACATTTATCCAAATACTATAGATACCTATGTAAAAATATTATTATACGATGATTGTTCGATTGAAAATTTATGCACACATATAATATTACATAAGCAGAAGCACTGCCAAAGAACATCTCTTTGAAGATTTTTATTAAATGAACAAGCTTTTCGAAAGCTCATAATTCCCCCGATACGCACTTACAGACGTGTGGTCGTACCGTACGAATAAATAATAAATGTATAGAAGGTCCTCTCCATTCATAAATGTCGTATGCTCGACCTTATCTACCTACAGCGCCACACTACAAGGAAACACCCCTGTCGGCACATAATCAGTCAGGGTTGTCACCCTGCGGCGGACTGCCTTCGTTAAAACTATATAAATAATGAAAATTGATTTAGAATATTAAATTAGGGCTGAATTATAAGCATACGAAATCGACGAGCTCGTATGAAAACACTGATGGATGTGATTGGAGATCATATCGTGTGGAAATCTTGTCCCTGCCTACCCTTTTCGGAAATAGGCTTGAGTCTATTATTAATTGTGTCTCAATTGAACATTATTTGAGAATTATAGTAGGAGTGGTCAAAAAACTTGTTTGCTTTTAATTCAGGCAGTAAAAAAAATAAAACATTTATTATGATTTATTAATTTATCCATTATATTTCTATAGTCTCTACCTTCGCATAAATAAATAATAAACGTCATTATGATAAAATACAGTGGGAGAACGTATAGTATAGCTTTTATGAGATAGCACTTACACCGCCTAATACGAATGGGTAAATAATTTATATCGTGGACTGGTGAATTATTTATGTAGTCACAAGCTTTACAAAATATATTAATTTGTATTCCGACAAATTCGAATGCGTACATATGAGAGAAACAATCCAACTTTTTGGAGTACCTACTCAAGCACTAATTTTTAGGGTTCCGTGGCTTAAAAGAAAAAAGGTACCTTTATAAGATCACTTCGTTATCCGTCCGTCCGTCGAGACCCTTTTTCGTAGGGATACGTGGAGATGTCAAGTTGAAACTAGTGACAAATACTTAATTACCTTCGTCCTTTGCAGCTGTCAAAAAAATCAAGCTTTCAGGTTAACGCATCAAAAAGTACGGTCGTTTATGCCCTGTACTTCGAAACTCTGCCGTAAATCAAAATTAACAGGATATTTACTCATTGATCTATAGTCATTAAAATTTAACGAGGAGCAAGATCCCACGACACAACTCACGGAGAACATCCGGAAACCGCTAATTTGTAGTAACATCAAAAAAAAAACTCTACATTACAAACTAGTATTTGTAGTTGGCGTGTGTGCCATGTGAAAATATTTTTTGATTTCCAGCTACAAAAATGTAAGATTTGCATAAATTAGTACTTCAAAAAAATTTTTTTTTAATTTTCTAGGAAATGTAGAAAAAAAAACGTAATGAAATATGTACATAACGCTTAAGATGCGAGTACTTCTCGCACTTGTCCGGTGTTTTTTTCTTAATATAAACGCATTCTAAAAATAATTCTATAATACAGTTCAATTGAAAATAAAGACGAAGACTTAAAGTTCATTCCATTCGTGAGTCGATACAAATTTTGTCTAAAAACATTTTGATTAAGTGAATTCACGAACTGATTCCTAAATATCGATTGCAATCGATAAATTACTTTGGAGCATCTATCGAATTAAATCTATTCACAGTCAACTTGTTACGTTATCACTTTAAGAAACCAATTCTATAAAGATAAATTAATATCTCCCAAAGGTTCTAAAATTTTTGATTAATATTTATCATTACGATAACGTATTACTTTTCAAGTTTATGGGTATAAGTATCGTGAAAGTTTTGTTAAAAAAAAAATTTAATGACATAATAATTTACATACGGTCATATGCGAGCGCTTTATTTAAACCTACGTTATTTAAACTAAGTACCTAACATTGGTACTTAAATTATTTAAAACGGAAGATGTCAGTGGAGTTTTGATTAATTAACCCTTAGGTTATTAAGTATATAGACGGTATATATTGATATACCTTTTAAAAAATATATGGAAATTTTTCCTAAGGCATGTATTACCCAATAAACACAAATTACATTATTATTTGTTAATTTTTATCGTTTCTCATTTAATAAATATCATTTAAGACAA
Source organism: Eumeta japonica (assembly GCA_005406025.1). NCBI lineage: Eukaryota > Metazoa > Arthropoda > Insecta > Lepidoptera > Psychidae > Eumeta > Eumeta japonica. The sequence continues at coordinate 60,617 of BGZK01002197.1, read as the reverse complement.
CGGTATTTAGTGGATATATAAAGATTAATATATTAAAACAATGTGCTTAGAGAAGATCAAATCACTTTTATTCAACGTGAAATTTTATACTGTTTTTTAAAGTTAAAAGAAATGTATTATTCCTTTTTGAAACTTAAATCTGTTATATCGACATCCAAACACTACCATATATTTCAGTATTCATTGATATTATTCATTGATATTATACGAGTAACAAGTTTTTTCATGAGCAGGCTTCAACTATATTTATTGAATTGTTTATCATTGAATCTTATTTTTTTCAGAAATTTTAATAATAAAAAAAAGCCTCTTTAAAAGAATCAAACGATTATTTAGAATTCATGAATATGATATTATGATATGAATTACAGAATTCATTATTTCACCAATAGCCCCCCATAAATCTACGGTCTTTCTATATTTAATGATAAGAAATTTTGCATAACAAAATAAAAAAAATTCTCCATTTTGTTAACCTGTCCAATTTCATGGACCGGTTTCAATAATTAATCTATCATTATTTCAGTGCAAAATCCAGCTTCTAACCGGAAGGTTGACAAAGGTTTGGAATCGGTTGGCAAACATGGATGCAATATAATGGTAGTTAAAGTGGTTCATAGGTGACGATAATAAAGAATCATAGGCACTTAATATCTCGGGTCTCTAGCATGCAATTAATCTTTCTGCATTTTACATTTGTTTATTTTTTATTTTCATCTCGCATTCTCAAAGTATGTCATTCCATAATGGAAAAATTCTCAGTAAAATATATCTGCTTTTTCCTAGCATTTAAAGAAGTAAACGAGCAATCGAGCTACCAAAGAGCTGGTGATGGATCCAAGGACACCGCCACCCCAGAACAGTCACCGGGGCATTGCTGGCCTCTTGGGAAGGAACAGGATATCTGATGGAGGGAAGTTGACGATTGGAACTCTCAGTCACCGGACGAAATGCGTCAGCGGTAGCTGCTACTCCAAATCCGTATTCCATGACAGTGTGGTATCTCACCGAATCGACCCATTTTAGTGCTACAGCCAAATTGGCCACACACATCTATTACAGTACAAATTTAATATTATAATCTAGCTCCTTCTCACTTGTAACTTCTTCATCCTTACTCTGAGCTTCAACTACGCGTACGTGCATATATTTTTTATCGTTTTCGGTGGTTATGGACAGGCAGTTTGCGTTTCTCCTAGGCAGGCGGAATGTGGTCCAATGTCATTGAATTCAATAATCAATTCGAAAGTCGTGAGAATCGAACCCGGTACTTGTATTACTGTACATCTCACCCCGGTAATCAGTTACCGTGGCGATGTATCCGATGTACCGGCTCGAATGTTTACTCCGAACATCCAAAGGCGTAATTATCGTTTCCGGTAGTTCAATACGGTAATTATCCGAGGCTATTTATAGCGCTTTGACGACATTCGCAGCTAATCCGTCATTAACATATCCTTTACATTTGTAACACTCCGGCTGACTAAAAGATCGATAGCTTTTAAAATAACCATATCGTCTTATTAACAATAGCTCCGTTAGAAGAATATTGTGTAACCTTTTCGATGTACGATTATTAAAATAATAATGGAATTCCATGGGTCGTGACACCATAAAAAGAAATAAACTGATCTCGCGGTACTTTCATTTATAAGTTGCCAAATCCTTTTGACTGCATATTCTGTAGAACAGCTTTTTCGTCAATTTCGTTATTGATAATTCCAATGTAAATTGACATCTAAAGTGACACCAAGAAATAGGGTCATGTTTACAATGTCCCCTATCTTCATTAATATTCTAGACTTGCAAAACTTTTTTTTTTCATTTTTTTGTAATTCTTCATGGATTATTCGTAATGTGTGTAATGAAAAAACGAAAAATATAAAAAAAAAATTATCAATATCGTATAAATAGTTGTCCTCTTTAATATTCAGTACCGAACGTCGTTTGTTAAAGGATTTTAAGGCGCTTTCAAATGTTAATTTTATTTCATTTAAATGTTATTATACACTTATTTTATAGTGATTTACGGGTCTTTCAGAAGAACTATTAATTTTATATCACATTGAGATGTCATTTACACTCTGAAGTGATAATAAATAAATTGAGTTGCCCTTTACTTTCTCTAAGTACACTGCCCGTAAATAAATAAATAATAGGCATAAGTAATGTATGATTATGTAAAGTTCTTAAAATAACGTCTGCCTAATAAACATAGCTTATAAAATTTTATTTGCAGATTTAGTTAGTGCCATTTTACTGATTTGCAGAACTAACTAAATAGGGTCGATTTTATACATTTATGTACTACCTATTTAGCTAATTTAAAAACACTTTATCAATGTTTTTTTTTTCATAGTACACGTATATCCTACACTAAGTAGAAAGACAACCGCTAACCCACGAACTTATACTACATCGGGGGATCCCTCATTTCATAACCGTCCTTTATTTATCTAATATAATGAAAAACAGAAACGGATTTGTGTCGGTATAACAAAACTGTTTTTGATAAAACTACTGGAATGGCCTATCTGATGGGATTCATGCACCAAGCGATGGTTTTCAGAATTAACTCTGTATGTTTATTAGGGCAACACACAGAAACCGCTTAAAGGATTTTGATCAATTTTCCACAGTTTTGTAGCTTGGAATACAACATAAAAAATAAACCAAATTGAAAAAAAAATATCCTTTATCGAATCAAACGTTAGTGATAATAAAGATTATGGTGTTTGAAAGAAGCGAAAGAGAGTGTAAATAGACATTGCACTGCGCACATTAATCCTCTACTGAACCCGTGTATGAATAGGGTTTTTCATAGATATTTCCTTTCCACTTTTAACCGACTTCCAGAAAAGGAGAAGGTTCTATGTTCGTGTGTATGTATTTTTATATACAGCGATAATGTCGACGGTCATTGACCGATTTCAAAAATATTTTTTTTGTTTGAAAGCGTACACTCCCCAGGTGGTCTCACAGCCATGAAGTCAGGATCTGATGATGATATCTCACGAAAATCGAAGAAAATCCTCAAATATTACACGCAAGTATAGTGTGTTTGAGCTCGCTTTTTAAGTTGTTCAAGATTTAGTTTGCGTATCGAGGTGATGGTGGAAACCACAGCACTTTTTAACAGTTCAAATTTAGGGGCTTATACTGCCATTTGACGACAGCTACTCTTCAATAGCTATTAGTAAAACCTAGTATGCACCGAATTAAAATCAATTACTGCATATGTTTATTCATTTATTTAATACCAAAGTGACAATCATAACAGAAACACATCGGGACTCTTATTGATAAGAATAGAAACAAAGTGAATTAATTTTATCTGGAAGTGTATAAAAGTGTAATTTGAGCGAATTGTAGAAACTTTTAACTTTACAAAGAGTAAGTATAATTTAGGTGGTTTATATAAGTATAATTTTGTAGTTGCACTCCAACTGAGAACGTAAAGACCTTGGAGTGACTACCTACCAGTTGACATTCAGTTGACGTTGAAATTCAGGATCAAAACTGCTTTTACACTCCGTGCACAAATAAAGTACATTTCCAGCCGATCTTATTCGCAATGGCCCAATCCACATGTAAAGCAGCTAAACGAATTATGAAATTATAATTATTCGATAATTGAAAAATGCGAAATAAAACAAGTTAAAAAAAACCACCTTCAAAAACCTATTTAAATATATTTTTAATAGACTTCAAAAACAACTAATCAGTTGCTTTTGGAGTCGCCTCCAGCTAGTTCGTTTTCAGATGAGCTCATTCACAGATAACCCAAGTCCGTGGGTTCCCATGAAGATCTCGCGGAATCGTCGAAGATCCTCAGCGAAACAGACACCGTTAAAGACAGCAAACGAGTCTAGATCCAGCAGGCGAGTCCAGGGATAAGCTGTAGAATAGCTATTCCTGTGGACTCCACTGAAGAAGTTGCTGTCTAGTTTCACTCGCTACAGCCGCTTGTAGGCACTTCTAATCAAAAAATCTCGTCAGGTAAAGTTGATAACGTATCACACAGCACACACCAATGTTTATGTACAGGAATTTCTGTAGATTGACATTCTAGAATGTAGAATTTTGTTTATTCACCCCAACAAAGTATAATTTCTCACATGTGTGCGCACATAAGTACACATCTATTTTGACTGTACCACTAAACCATTTTGAAAGGATCTAATTTTTGTGCTTGCTTATAATTTGTCGAAATTCTTTTTTATAGCTCATACAAATTTCTTAGTAAAAGTTTATGAAGATCTACCATCTGCCCTTTTCTTTTATATAGACAAGGGGTCTTCAAGAGAACAGCTTATTCCTTTTCAAACGGCCAACAACGCACTCGACTCCTCTGAGGCTACAACCGTACGTGGATGGCGGTGATTAACCACTCTCTAGTCGCTTGCTTCTTAAAAAAAATCCTAAAAAAAATATAGAATACCTACGAAAAGAAGCGTAGCACGCGACTACGAAATCATCCCGTCCGAGCTGATCGTTAAATAACAAAAGCTCTGTATTTACATAGACCCACTTAAGCTGAGATTCGAGCTAGCCGTGCCACCGGCCCGGATAAATCCCTCGAAGCCTTCCCCCATCCAAATGAAACGAACATTTCTCAGAAACGTATCAGACTTGAATCGCTAATGTAACAAATCCGGAGAATCTACTGAAGATTTTTTATCCTCACCTTCAGATGGCCTGTCGATTGAGACCGTGTCTGGAGTCATTCTGAGGATTTGAACGCCATAAGATCGGCATGTATCAGGTTTTACGAGCCCACTGCTGCCCCCACGATCCTTTCCAAGTGACAACTTCTATAGGGAGGTTTGGATGGGGAGTAATTTCAAGTGTGTCATGAGCGATATGGTCACGTGACGTCTAACGCTAACATTATATTTGTAGCTATAGGTATGACGTATTGCGCTTAGCCAGCAGTGAATGTATAGATATATACTTAATGGTGCGCGCGCAGCTAGTACACGTAACAGACACCGACAAGTATGTAAACGACTGTAAGTTATATATACCGATATATGTCTTATTAGTACACGTATATCAGTGCTGTGTACATATGTATTAAATGTATATATGTATACTGTGCGTTATTTAAATTGTGTTTTTGTTTGATTTGTATTTTAAATGCTTAAGTATATGATTACTATGCAGTAAAAAGTGAGTATAAAATAAATTAATATTTTCATATATTTTTTAAATAACTATATAGCTATATATATTTTCCATGACAGATGAATTTTTTATTACCTTGTCATCAAAATTAGCTAATATTTAAGAGTTTTTGTTTTCGCTTCTTATTTGAGATCGAGGGACCTGAAACTTTAAGCCGTCCGTGCTGGTTCGGTGGTAATTTTGATTTAATATCATAATCTTATCGATCTTCGGAAACGGACATGGTGACACACGGCAGTAGACATGGTGACTCAGGAGGTACTCTATTCTATTTCAGTGACGCTTTGCGTTTGAAGATATGTTCTAACACCCAGAATAGAACCCTCGATAATCGCTGCATCAGATCTTGCAAGTCTCTCGCACGTTATGGCAATATTTTCAGGGTCTGGATAACAAAATGTTATGAAATATTTTGACGTGACAACGTCTTAAATTAGGTTGCGGCTAGAGTCACTTATGAAAAAGTGTAACGCTCGGTAACGTTACGATGAGTCACCGAACGAGAGCCCGCCGAATGCCCGTCTCTCTCCCACTCAACTATGATCGGTCTGCCGCGCTGTACTAGAGAATGGTGCATAGCTTGCAAATGTATTGCAAGTTATTGTATGTATATTTGTATATAAATACGTATGTATGTGTAAGGTAAAAATAAAATTTTGTTAATATAGAAATTCAGTGCGAGATTCTTTGTATAAATTAATGTTTTCAATGTGATTCTTTGTATAAATAAATGTTTTAAATTGTTACTATTGTTTCATCCTTCTTCCTACTATGCGAGTGAATATTCACATTGAAATGATTTTGCCATTCAAAGTCGTTGTCGCGTAAAACTTTCGCCCGTATACCGACTTTACAGGCAACCAATTTTTTTATAACATCACAACACTCATATGAATGAGTGCTCCGAGAGGGATGATCAGGTTTCGAGATGTTATTTATTTATTTGTCCTTCTCGATTTAAGAGAACGGGTTGTTCAAAACTCAGCTTAAAAATCATACCTAGAAATAAAACAGAAACTGTAATTTTTTAAATGATTTTCCCAGTTGCCATTCATAAATTAATAACGTAAGGAGCAAACAAATTGTTCTTCTTTATACAACTATAACGCCGTTAATTATCAATGTTCAATAATTGTTTATACCGTCAATGATTGAATCATATCTGTCAATAATTAATGCTGAACCGTATAAATCGGATTTATATTGAGGATTTCCCGCCGATAAATCATTGCACTTCAAAAACGGATTAATCGTTGTTTAGTTGTTAACCGAATGCTAAAGTTACCGCCATGGAAGCGGTAGACCTCAATAAATCGATTAAGTATCCCTTGTAAATCATCAATGTTTGATCAGGGCGAATTGATTGCGGTGTAACCTGACGGCCTCTCGCGCCCGTCTTAACGAATTATGTTTATTACGTATTTTGCATAATGGCGCGATTCGTATGCGCCGGCGCCCTATAAATTAGTTACTCATGACGCCATAAATATCGGACAGAAACTCCAGATTTCAGATAGAGCGCGTACCTATTTCGTGAAATACTAAATGTTACGGTTTTGTAAACTCTTTTATGGACAATTGGAAGTAAATACGAAAAGTATTTTTTTTTAACTGTGAGAAAATATAAATCCATACACACAGGAATCACACTTCGACAACTTAAAAGCTTTTGACATCTGCCGTGTTCACGCCGTAGTCTCGCCATTAAATACAATGGCAGATAGCCCCCTCCTTCACGCCCGTGACCCAATTTGTTCCTACCCGCAATCACTTGCTTCTATACATGGAACGCGTGCGCAACCGCAAATCGCTCGTTATATTATGTCTTATAATTATTAATTTTCAATATTGTGAACCGCAAGTGTATTGTATGTGTTCTGTATAAAAACAGCACAGACTGGCGGTTGTGCTCGAAACAGCTGTCGCCGCCGAGAGTGAAGATAACATCACACAGAAGGGCGAATCCCTCTCTCTGTCGTCCCTTTGACTTGTCACATGCGGGTTAGTTAAATGCCCCTAAAGAAACTTTAAAAAATTTGCAAAGTTAGGGTCTGGTGGAGTTACTATTAAATAAATTTTCTGTTTTCGCACGTGCACCTGCTACATAAATAACCTACTTCTTTATACAATAGAGTCAAATCGTGATTATTTTAATATTTTACAATTGTTATTTTATATCTGCATAAAATAATACAGGCAAGTTGTTACTATTATCTCTATATGATGTTACATACAGTTAAGTAGTAGTTATTTCGTATTGTACAATGTTTTGTTTATTATTGTATTGGATAATAAATTGAACAATAACAGTTATCATATTTTGCAATTATTATTTTACTTTCGCACGTGATAATACAGGCGAGTGATATTTATGATCATATTGTATAATTATTATTTTATCTTTTTAGAAGATAATACAGTTAAGTAGTAACTATTTGATTATTGTAAAATTATTGCATCGGCTAATAAATTGAATAGTAGCTATTGTCATATTGTTCGATTATAATTTAATTCTTGCATGAGATGCTACAGACGAGTAATCTTCTTTTGTCGCATTATTGTTTTTTTCCCCTCATTGGATGAAACAGTCCAGCAGCGACTATGATTTTATTGTATAATTATAATTTTACCATCGCAAAGGATGATAAATTCTACACCACGTCATTCAAATTCAATTTGAATTGATAGTTGTAAATCACCACTACCGTTTATTGCTGCCGTTTCTCTTGCTGTTTTGCTGTTGATCGGGTATCGTACCGCTGTGGTGATCATTAAACTAGTCCCACTAACCTGATCCGCGTTACTACTAATAGAATGAAGCGAAATGATGTTTTAAATTTGAAGGTTCTTCTAATGAAAACTAAACCCAATAGAGGCATCGCCTGCGCAGATACAGAGCTAGTCCGTAACACATGCGCACCCGCACAAATGGTTATATTGAAAAAAATCAGACCGAAATTGTAAAATCTACAGATGTATATCAAATGTGCGTGACCATGCATGTCTCTCTCTCTCTCTGTCCGTCCATCCATCTGTCTGCCTGTCTGTCTCTCTGTGTGTGTGTGTGTGTGTGTGTGTCTAAATAAAATTTATAAAAGAACGGAAACTTTTTTTTTTCGTTCTTTTACCGAACGCATGAGTAGGCATACGACAAATCTTCATGATTCAGATAAGATCTTGTTCCCAATACAAGATGATAACCAAACAGACAGTCCACGTCCATTATGTGTATCGAAGTAACTCGAACCTGACGCGGTAGATCGCCCATCTGCGATTGTAGGCTTCACAAGGCACACGTGTAAATTTCCACCTGCCCTCGAAGCTTTCATATAATATTATAGCGAGTCATGTTGCTGAATAAGGAAGTGTATTGGTAAAAAATTATCGGTACGTGCTCTTATAATATGATATATTGTATTATACTAAGTTAAGTCCTAATAAGTTTTTCCCAAAATTATTATTAATTACTTAGCCGCGTGAGCCACAAATTGTCGGCTCCACTGGGAAATTACGTTTAGAATTGATCATCGTACTTAAGTTGAGCACATGCGTCAGTGTCAATTAGGTCTAGCGTATAGTGTCCAAGTTCATTAATATTGTTATATAAATAAATAAGTATATTCAGTTCAGTAATTAATTAATTACTCAGTCAATTGACAATACACAATTGTGTATCGTACAATGTACTAAAGAGAGCCTGAGAAAATTATGTGTAAATACAAATAATATACAACAACTTACCAGTATTTTATAATATTTTTTTTTAATAAATTTTCATCAACGTCTATATAAAAAAGCTTCATATGTCTGATCCAGTTCTCAAAACACGTTTGAAATACAGCTAATGCATTTTCTGGTGAAGAAAAAAAAGTTATCTTCACCGGACAACGCACTAAAGTTTTCTCTGTCTTTATTTTAATTTGAGCAACACAAAAATTTACAATACAAAATCGAAACTGTAGGGAGATCGCTCTATAGATTAGATCGGTTTGCCGTCCAGAAAGTCCCTTATTTTGACAGCCACGTGCGCGGACGCATTGTCGCAGTGTTGCAGTAGTCCACTAAGGGCCGTCCCCGGTTTAATACTCACAGCGGCAAAACCTTCTGTCAAACATTTGGTGACATTCGGCATTGATGCTCCCTTCATCTCTTAAGTATTTCACCAGATATCTCATCGTAGAAAGAAACTGGCGATCAAAATGTTGCCTGCACTTCTCTATCTCTGCATTTTGGTAAGCTGTGGTTTATTTTCAAGCAATCTTGTAGTTGAATCGGCTCATACTCATGGATGAATGATCCATTCCTTATGACACATCATAAATGCGCCCAGACGAGCCTGTCATCAATTTTGGTATAATGTTCAGACACTATTATATCCGAACCTGCTTATGTTTACTAAAAGGAAATTAGTCATTTCAACTAAAATGTTGAACAACGTAACGAATTTGCAACGTTGCTTTTGAGCGAACCAATATTTTGTTGCCTTGACGAACTTAAATATTGTATCGATTAGTTCGATTGGTTCAATGTTTATAACATTTTTGGCAATACAACGACTTACTCAGCTATCGCAACAAAAAATGTTTATCTAAACAAAATTCGAGCTTGGTTAGAAGTATTTTTTTCAGTGTGTTTCATTGTGCGGTGGACTCCATGAAACTGTCTTCCTCACTAGTAGAAGCCCTTGGACACGTAGAACATTCGCTATTGATTGCACAGAGAACTTGGGTCCCTTTTAGAACACCAAGAACCGGGTATCTCCGGTTCTTGGTGTTCTCATGGAAAAGAAAGAACCGTCCGAAGACGACCGTGTAGGACCTCTGGACACTCTTCAATCATATCTGCATAATATGCCGAAACTCCTCGTAAATAAATCGGGTAATACCCTGAATTTTAATTTTTCACAACCACACGTTCTGTCTTATCACAGCCTCTTAAATACAGCCGCTGTTCTGTTCGTCCGGCGAAGTTACTCGACCGCGCTCAAATGCACAGAATCTGCGAGAAACGGTCGCTTTTTAAGGTCTTTTATGTTTGGACGCTTTCCGAAATCTCCTAAATGACTTCTGATTTTAGTCGACAGTTGAAGTCGTACAAAATTATCGCTCGCAATTGTTCTCTTTGAGTATTTATTTTTCAGTGAGAAAATAATTTTTCTCCTCGAGAAAAGTGTAGGAACATTTGTTTTTTGGATTTTTCTCTCTCTTTGACAGTCAAATTTTGTGACTCATTATAGTAAAGCAGTTTATATCTTCTAAAAATTGTTTTACGCACAATATTTTTTGTGGCCTGATACTAATATATTGATTATCGACATTTTTTACTACAGTTATAAATGCGAATGCATGTACGTTTGGACGTGTGTCTGTCACTCATGCCGCTTAGCGTTGTAATGAATAATTCAATTATTCATTATACTAAGAGCGATGACTAAGGAAAGGAATACTACCATCGACATTGACATCGGGACCGATTTGTGAATTGAGAGCCTTAGTATGATTGAGAACAGAGTTGACACCGAACTCGACAGGTAGAAAAAAAAAAAGGAAAAAATTCGCCCCTATTCATTTCTGCGAAATGGTGGACAAATTTAAATTATAAAGTTAATTAACCATTGCTAAATTTTAATTTGCGCCCAGCGAAGCGGACGGTTAGCGGCTAATGTTTTTTGCGATGCCTAACGGATTGTAGAATCGATCGATATATTAGGCAATGAATAATTATTCATTGCCTAATATCGATCATTAGCAATTTATTAATAAAATATATAAAAAATAATGATTTGAATTAATGAAAGTTCAAGCAATACGATATATAGTGTTCGATTAAATATTAATCATTTTGAAATGGCAAACATCTCATCCCTTCTTTGTCGCATAACTATGTGCTATCTGACCTTGGAGAATTAAAATGAAAATTAGAGAAACTCTTTACTTATATTTGTGTAATTTACTATTTTGTTATTATTTTTAATGTTTTTGTCTCTTATTCTGTTCGGATGTAATAATTAAGAATATAATAACACCTAATAATAATAATAATCGATATTTTATTCTCAACCACATTCATGTATACAAAATAAAAGTAGTAAATAGTTGAAAAATTTTAAAACGCTACATGTGTCTCTGTCTTACTTATATGGTTCATCGCGATGTGAGTAAGGTCATAATACTTTTCCCTTAGTAACGCATGCGCACGGAGACCTAATTGTTATTAAGCATGAAAAGCATAGTAAGAAATAAATTATTTAAAATTTCAATCTATTGTATTTATTGATGATTATTCAAAGATTCAATAAAAAACAAAAATTGGCAAAATAACTATTTTTAAAGTGTACAATTCAATTAGAAAATATCTTGATTTTTAGAAATTTTTATATTTCAATAATTTATAACTGTTAAAGGTGTAGAGATACGATAATAGGTATAAGGACCATATTTGTCCAAAATAGCTCAAAAATTATAAAAAATATATGTTTTGCTGCAAAAAAAAAGTATTTTTTGCAGCTCTATTTCTTTTAAATATTTTAAACAACAACCTCGATAGACATCGACTGTCATCTTATATTTTTTTAATCAGAAGGGCATTCTTGACATGATTAAATAAATTAGGACTGCGAACAATTTCCTGAACGCATGCGCCATTATACCCTGCTTTATTTCCGATGATGCCAAACTTTACTATAAAAACCCATATCATCATATTCTCTGAGTCTTTTGATAGCGTATAACATATGATTGAAGGTCCATAACACTTTTTCTGAACTCCTTGCATTTTCATTGGATCACATATTATTACAAGGAAATTGCAATGCGAAAGATAATTGAAAGACAACAATTACAGAAAAAAGTGGACAAGTTATTCCGGAAGCAAAAATTTATAAAATAGTTATTGAACTGTTATACGTATAGAATACACACGTAATTTTATAAAAATATGTCAACGAAATGTTTATATACGATCAGTTACGTAATTAGGGAAGGGCGGCCCGCACCGGGTGCAACCCGTTTAGGGGCGACACCCAATTTCATTCGACCGCAAATTTTGATTCACAAGAAATGCATTACGAAATATAAACCAATTAAAGTTTCATTAGAGGGTGTCACTTCAAATCCCCCTCCGGTGACACCCAGGCTAGTAATAACAATGCATACGATACATATTTTATCATGTCAAAATAAAAATCAGAACGATTTTGCCAACGCAAAAGGTGATAAGTTCACAAACTAGTACCGCCTAAAAGAGGGAGTCCATTAACTACGTGAGGCGTTTTCCAAAAGTTCCATTTCTCCCCTGCCTTTTGAAGAGATTTGGTAAGATATAATTTGTTTGAAATATATTTAGTGGAGATATATTTAAGTTAAATTGGATTTGGTGAGACAGCAGCTTTACCTGTTGCGTTTCGTCCGGTGAGAAAAAGCTCTCGTAGCCAACTCACCCTCCTTCAGTCGATCCTCTTTTGTTAGATATCCTATTCCCTAGAGGCTGGCAGCGCATTGGTAACTCCTCTGAATTTGCTAGAGTGCACGGGCTGCGGTGACCATCACTCTCTGATCGCTCGCCTGCTCGTGTGTCCCTCGAATATGCTATACAAAAAAAAGATATGGATACTTACCCCCTCCTTGGTGAGACTCCCAAGATGTGGACGTATCTCCGTTCATATGAATTTTCTCCCATACTTTGATACAATTTCAATTTGTTCAGAACGTTCATATTCCAGAATATGTGCCTCATGGAGTCTAGTACAGAATGTTATAATAGTATAATATAAACTTAAAAGTTAAAGTGAAATTTTACACCTAAAATGTGATTTTTATATATTTTTTAATATTCCCCTCCAAAACCCCCGTTCCGTGACTTTTTTTCGGACCCCCCTTAAATAAAATTTGTTGTCATTTTCCCTAACCGCCCTAAAATGAGTTTTATTGAGATTTATCAAAGGCCCCCTTGAGTGAGATCTGTTGACATTTTTCCCAGAACCCCCGTTTTGAGCTAAGGTAGTTTAGGGATGATCCCAAAAACAACAAAAAAATATGAACGACCGGTCTTATGCAAGGCGTGCGTTCAATAGTGGATTGCTGTAAGCTGATAATTATGACACTACTAACTAACTTACTTTCCGTGAGCGGGTTTTAACGTAATGTACCCTATAGATTACGTAATATTTCCAATGGTTGGTTAGTTTGTATCACTGTATTTTTCATTAGAGAGTTTATCAATACGAGTTAATGCCAAGAACAAAGATAGAATACAGAATATTTAATTTATATTTACAGAGACCTGAGGTTCAGGGCGTATGGTTGTTTTTTGTGTGACCTCTGACATAAAATAGGATTTCAACTTAAGTCTAAAATACCTAACTGTTAACAATCGAGACATATAATGACCACTGTGCACATAATTATAATGTAATTAAGGGGCGCTACCCGACGGTGGCGCCCGCTGACGAACAAGTGCCAATCTCTCATTAAAATCATCTCTATCGTTTCAATTTATTCTGGGATAAATTCCATTTATTCTTTAATGCAATTCATCAACTCACGCCCGCGCCCATACGTAAGCTCCCGTTTGTAATATAAATTCTTTGGGTTTCATACAGAATATCTAGTGTTATTTAAACCGAGTTTAGGCGTTAACACATATCGGCCGTTCGAGTCCATTACCAACAAAAACAGAAGTTGGTAATTTAGTGGCGGAGGGTAAATGAAAATTCAAATTAAATTAGACGATAGCGTTGGCATGTTTTTTTATTGTTTCAAATTAAATTTCGATTAAATATTGTTATATTTGTTTGCATTAGTAAGGGACGTTTTATTTGGTTTTACGTTATTTATTTATATCTAAATATAAAGACAAGTTTTTTTTTTTCTCATCACATCCCAAGGAGCAAAATTTCGGGCCCTTCCGTAAATCGCATATGGAGAAGGCCTATAGTATTTATAATGAAATTTATTGGGATTTATTAATTATTGTATAATACATTAAATTTTATATTCAACTAGCTTTCGCCCGCAGCTCCGCCTGTATGAACGTAGAATGGATTCTCTGATCTTTTATATGGACTGATGACGACGCTCGTCTCAATCTTTAAAAGTCTAATAAGAGTAAATAAGAGAATATAATCTACTTTAGAAGTAAATAAGAGATCATGACACGATTTAAAACCATACACCCACGAAATTCTAAAAATAATTTCATACATTCAGTTAAAGTTCCCAGTTCAAGAGAGTTTTGCATGTAACTCGGCTTCTAGGCGGTGTATGGAGAAGATACATGTTTCATTTTTTAAATCAGATCTGCAGCAACACACCTTGAAAATCGTATTCGATTGGGAACAGTAGTTATTTTGTTATTCCGGAACTAATAAACATACAATTAGACAGACAGAAATGTTTAAAATGTTTGTTAGGCTTCTATTGCACTTGTAAAGACCTTCTACATTAGTTTGTCATAAATATTTCCCAAGTCCATGTATCGGTCGGTAACAGTTTCATTACACGTATCCAGCATCTAGCACAGCCATTGAAAATAACTACAATTTTGTAATCAATGTTTGTCCATATGATACGTGTTTTTTCAAAAATAATTGACCTTGAAAGTCGGATTAAAATCTTGTTCTCCAATTGTATTCGCCCCAAATGATGTCATTTGAAAATAATTATTATACCTTTGAATATTTATTAAAAAATGTTTAAATTGAGTTCCTTGATCGTCTGATGAACCAAAAAAGGACTGCTAGACAGCAATGATTCTAGTGGTTTACGCTTGCCTGCAACATGCATTAACATGCAGCATGCAACCCACCGCTGACCCTCGTATTGGAGAGGCAGATTTGAGGGTCAGCGGTGGGTTGCATGCTGCGTGTTAATGCATGTTGCAGGCAAGCGTCTACTATGGATTTCCGCGAATTAACACCTCACACAATACAATATCTAGTGGTTTAGGTGGCGGTAGCAACTCTGGTAGTATGACTTTTCCATTTGAACAACATAATCCTGGTGGTTCATGTTGAAATCTAAATGTATCACAATATTGGAATGCGGTGTTCATAGTTCCGAAGTCGATCGATACATCAGCAGCATAATTATATTGTTGAATCGTACCTGAACGCCAAACGGTCAATTAAACTATCCTTTTAGGTTGCCTATTTAGTCGACGCTCTAACCAATCAATCAATATCAATAAACACCAATCAATAACAATCAATCAATATCAAGATTGATGTTGATACATCAATTAATATCAATCAATATTAATTTACATAAATCAACATCAATCAAAATCATACAACATCGAACAATATCAACCAATATCAATTAATATCAATAAATCAATCAACATCAATCAATATCAACCAATATCAACCAATATCAATCAAACAATCAATATCAATCAACATCAACCAATATCATTCAACTATCAGCCAATATCAAATAAATATCAATCAATAAATACCAATCAACATCAATCAAACAAGCAATATCAATTAATATCAAATCAATATCAATCAATATAAATCAATATCAAATCATTATCAATCAATCAATATCAAATCATTATCAATCAATCAATATCAATCGATAGCAATCGATATCAATCGACATCAATCGACATCACTCATTATAAAACAACAACAATCAACATCAATCAACATCAATCACCATCAATCAACATCAGTCAATATCAATCAATATCAAATCAATATCAATCAATAAATCAAACATTCATACCAATCAACATCAATCATAATCAATCAATATCAGTCTACATCAGTTGACATCAGTCGACATCAATCGACATCAATCGACATCAATCGGCATCAATCGGCATCAATCGGCATCAATCGGCATCAATGGCATCAATCGACAACAGTCGATATTAATCGACATCAATAAATATCAACAAATTCAATATCAATCAATATCAAAAAATCCAATATCAATCAATATCAATTTAATATCAACCAATATCAATCAATCACTATAGAATGAAATTTGATATGGATTATTGATGCATCGTAACGATTATGAATATGATAAACACTCATGATTCAATTACTCAACAATTTGTGTTTCAAATATTTAAAACACTTCCAGTTTTAAATATTTGAAGTGATCTGTTAAACTATTATAACATTGGAAATTGAAGTAAGGAATATAAACGAACTACAGGCCTTTAATGTTCATTGGTTAGTTTTCTGTTATCATAAATACATGTGACAATAGAACTGTCAAACTAAACGTCACTTTCCTTTTTATTAAAAAAAAAACTATGGAAAATATTAACTTTTCAGTATTTTTTTTTAATATACAAACTTTCTCCAGACGATTTTAAAGACAATATAAAAAAAAATTATTCCAATCGGTCAAGCCGTTCTCAATTAATACTCGGACATACATGGTCCATTTTTCTTTTATTTATACACATAACGAACTAAACCAATTTTTAAATCTACATTTACATTATGGTCCGATGTTACTGTATTAAAACTTTAATCGTGTACAATAAATATTTAGTGTTGCTACGTAATCCGTATACAGCCTAAACTAGATAGCACCATAGACAAGTATATGCCGCCGTGCATACCTCTGAAGCATAAAATATATACATTAGTTTATTTTATATGATAATAGAGTATTATAATAGCAAACATTAGAAACCATTGTCATATGTAAAATATTGCTACTTAAATAAAAAAAATATCATATATTAGCTTTCCGATCGCAGCTTCGTCCGCATGGACATACAGCGTGTTTTTTTATGTTTTATATTTAACGATTTTTTTGTCAATCCCAATCTCGGTCACTCTTTTGATTTTGGTCCCGGTATGTTTCTAATTTCGATGTCAGTCACGCTCTAATTCCACGTAATAAGAATGCGCCCGCGATTGTAGTAGCAAAGTAGCTAAAAGCAGTATTGTTCAAAATTAAGTACTTGTTATGAATGACGTATTTATTTGGGCAAGGATGAATGCCATGTTTATAAAAACACTTTCGCAAATAATGCTTTATTTTAGAATAAATTTTGATTTTACCATAAAAGAGATTATAGCCAGTCAACCTTAAAAGATAGATACAGGCTATTAGGAGATTTTTTAGAATTTAGTAAGAGGAACAATTCCATTGCACATGATTGTTACGTAACTTAAACCGTTTACGCAGCGCACATAACAAAAGCTCGCAAAAGGTTGAAATTTTCGCCGTTTTTGCAACATTTTTCATTGTCTCTCCTTTCCTGTTAGTCATAGCGTGATGTCATGTGGCCTATAGTCTCCCTCGATAAATGGACTATCAACTACTTAAAGAATTCTTCAATTCGACTAACAGTTTCTGGGATTAGCGCTTTCAACCAAACAAAAAAACTCTTCAGCTTTATATACAAAGTATAGATTAACTTTATAAGGTTCTTTCCAAACTTTCAAAATAATTAGAAATTTTGTTGTGCACAAACTCGCATTAAGAATACGGATAAAGTGAAGATAATAATTTGGTTTTGGCTGTAGCAGATATTATGGCTATTCTCTGGGTGGCTTATGTGGACGATATACGCCATGTGGTATCCAAACGCTATCATTCCTGAATAAAACCCGTACAGAGAGCCTACGTAGGCACTCATTTTCACCCAACGGTCCCATGCATTGCCCAGAAAAATCTGCTGTTTGGGTTGTAAAAAATTCTGTTAGAAGGAAAATAAATAGTATTAAGCTCCTAAGTTTTCTCCTTGAGGACGATTGCCTTGGAATATACGCGAAATGCTAAGCGGGTAAAGAAACGCATATTTTCAATATTGAAAGCATATGCATTTTTTTATTCATATTTTAATCTAAGATCCGGCATTAGAAAAACGCATTCTCATCTGTTAATTGCCTTCCGTTAGTTAAGTCATCGACCTAAGAGCCCTTACTCCACCCGGCCGCCGCTAACCGCCTCCGGTCGGGCAGGAGGTAAGGAAGCCGACCCGTGACGGTTTCCTGTGACACCCTATGCCGAGACGACCCGCTTCAGGAGTCGTCCATAGTGCATGTCACGCCCCGTCGGCACTCACATGTGTCGTCCGGTGAAGCTATATAGTCGTCCGACTGACGTCGTCCGTCCGACGACCCAACAATTTCACTTTCAGGGGGACTTTTTTAGTGGGCTTCAGCCCCACACTACCCACGCGCACGGGTGCGGGATAGATAATTTTTACCTCCTCCTCGTCGCAATGGGGAAAAAAAATCTTTTAATTGAATCAATATTATGAAAATCTATGAGAACAATATCTACCACTCCTGTCTACTGTCAACATTAATCATATTTTTTTTATGCAGACTACAAATAATTTAATGGTAACTGGCATTTATAAATATATTTAGTTGTTTGTAAACTTTACATACATGTTAATATTTATTTAATTAACAGACGAGGGAAATAAGTTCGGTTTATCCACCTGTTTACGCCTGGCTGCAGGTAGACTATAGCATCCTATCGTAACAAGGTGTAAAACATCACATTTGAAAGTTTTGTATTTGCGATATGAAATTTACATAAGAAACAAAAATTAATTGTTGATTAATTAATTAACAGAAACACTACCGCGACATTGTCCTCATAAATTTATAATATTGTTATCTACACTGAAAACATTATTCAGCTGAGAGTACATTCTTCTAATGCCAGATCTTAGACTATTATTTATGTTGTTTTGACTGAAATCATGTTATATAATAAAGTTTTGAAACAACAAATCTCCATATTATACGTTTGATTACAATAGCTGTAATGTTTAATTGCTTATACATAAAAATTTTAACTTATCTGCGTTAAAAATACAAGATCTATAAACCAGCAATGGACGAGAAATACATACGTTCAGTGTAAGAATATATAATATAAGGACGACTTCTTTTTTTTATTGACATTCGGTTTCACTAGCCATCTCATATGCGTAATGCGGGCTGTAAGCGTAAATTCTAGTCTTAAGAATTATACTCCGACGAATATCAAAAAAAAACCGGGTAAGAACATATTGGACACGCCCACTGTAGGGTTACGAAGACATCACTACTAAACAATGTACTACAGATGAGAAAACTGCATTGTTACACTTTTTTTCCATGTTTCCCTTACAGCATAGGTGTAGGCACTTTAGTCGCCTATAACTAGAGAAACAAGTAGGTGTGTCGACTGTTACTCCTAAAATAGTGTAGACTAAAAAGCACCAGGAAAAGGGCGTATCTTCATGGCACTTCCGTCCTTTTGTTGAGAAGGGCATTTTTTCGGCAATAACTCAAAAACGGTATATCCGATCACGTACAAAATAATTTTCATTGAGGGTATTTTTTTTTTCCATATGCAGTTGAAGAAATAAACGGGGGGGGGGACAATTTATACTACTTTCGGCGCTATCATTTCCGAATATAATTACTTAATCGAAAATATTGCTTAGAAACTTTGAAGGGTTTTCGAAAAACTGTCAAAATATGTGCCATACGTTGATATTTACTGAAAAACAAAAATTCCGTATCTCCATACACGTAACAGAAGCTAAAAAAAAATTGTGGCCTCCCTAGAAATATTTATTTTTTGTTATTTAACTACCAAATCTAGTAGCGGCAAGACAACTACTCCAAATTTCATCATCGTACATCTAGTTTTTCAGTAAAATATATGTAACATGCGGACCGACGGACGGACGGACATGATGAAACTACAAGGGTTCCGTTTACGCCATTTTCGCTCGGAACCCCAAAAGTGTGCTTAATATAAAGCGGCTTAAATTACTGTAGAGTCGTAACATTTCCTCGTAGAATAATTGGATAGCTCGTTTTAAATGCAGCACGGATGCTTCAGTACCCAAAACTTTTAATTCTTCTAAACCCGTTAACGAAATGTCTCGCTCTCCAATTAGAGACTGAGATTTTATGAAGCGAAAAAACGACTGACGCGCCACCTTTTAGTTAGAATTTTCAATGGAAACATTTAATGATTTCTCCTGCATTGAAAATTGTTCTAGGAAAGCTACTAATTTATGGAATCGATGCGATTTTCTGCGATAGAGCGAAGTAGAAGATTCTCTTCTGAACTTCCTAAAAGGTCTGAATTAGTAATAGCTTAGCAGTTGGCACGACTGCCGGCGAGGCAAAGAGCGCAGGTTGGAGCTGATCATAGTAAAGTACCTGACTACTTATTAATTAGGAGTTTAAAAATATATTCATTCCGTATGTTTGCGGTGAACAATTGTAACCATGTGCGTCTGGCAGGTTTTCGACTTCCCGCTGTAAAAATTGAAAAATTTTCATTAAATTGGGAAGTCATTATTTTCAGTGACGTCTTCGAAAATCGAGTTTTCACGAACTTGACGTTTTAGGATCCCACAAATCTATTTTGATCATATTACATTTTCCGAGTGATGTCTGTATGTGTGCGCGCGCGCCAGTGCATTTGTTTGTCAAAAAGCGTTTTTGTAGAATATTTTTTTTACTACTTTACCGATAAATTCCAAAATTTAAATACGTTCTCCGATTAACAAAATAACTTAGATTGTTTCAAATTGCATGAAAATTCCTTCGAGAGATGGAATTGAGTAAAAATTCTAAAAAAAGGGTTTTTTTTTTTCAAAACAACATGCAAAATTCTAGATAGATTTCTCTTTGCTACTCAGTCATTTTTTCTCTGTTAAAAAACTGTGTCGGATTTCAAAAACAACAAAATTTAACAATGCGTAAGAAAGACATAACAGTTTAAAAACTAAAAAAAAAGCATTTTTTTTGCGTATAGTTTTTTGAACTCGAAGAGCTGAAAACGTATTAGAACTATATTTTTGCCTTGGTGAGCTTTAAGGAGCACTAAACAAACTCGAGCGGTATGACCTCGATAATTCATCGTTACTTTATTTTTAAGCGTTTTGAGCTCGAATTAATGAAAAGTGACGGCCTGCAGGTTTAAATTTATTTCAAATTTTTAAGCTTAAAAACTCATAGAAAATATTTGTAACTGAAGGAGTTCAAAGAAACATCGATAAACATCATAAGTTTTAGGTACGGCCAGTAGGTTCAAACATTTTCTAGTTTTTTTTCTATAGTAATATTTTCACTTTGATTAGTGCGTGACCGACGTTTAAACTCAAGAAGAATCGTGATTTAGCTTTAGTAGAAGGCCATCAAATCTCACTGCTTGGTACAAGAAATACTTCTTTATTGTCCTGACCAGGAATTTTGAAGAAAAACCCATACATTGATGCGCTGGTGCCATAGATTCAATTCCCTCACGAAAACAACATTTGTTGATTAAAAAATAATGTTTGTATTGAATTTGAGTGTTACTATATATTTAAGTATATATTTAAAAAAAATCATATTTAAAATCAGATGTCGTGGCTAGAGCAGAAAAAGTTATAGTTAAGTGATAAAACAAATGTATAGAGCGAATGTGTGTGATGCAAAGGTCGGCAAGGGTCGCCCTAGAAAATCCTATGCATACCACATTGGTGGTATATTAAAAAAGGGCTAAATTTTAAGCACCCGAAACTGACGAGCTTGCATTAAAGCACCATGTAGAAATCTATAGTCTCTGCCTACTCTTCTGTCAAATACGAGTGACTTTATAATAATAACAATAAAGGTATGTATGCAAGTATTGTTTGCATAATATGAATTAAAAAGTGATTTTAATGCATATATATGGTCAAATGATACAATGCATATTGAATATTGAAAACCATACGAGCAAATAATTTAAATAGCGACCTCAAATTCAAAAAAGCATTCAACCAAAATGCTCTCAAAGAGATAAATTCACAATTTTGTCTTAAAAACACATCGTATTAACTCACTGTTCTTTCAACGTATTTAATTTTTAATTCTTCGTTTTAAGTAGAGTAGAATTTATTTTGATGAAATTTAAGAAAATTAATAGGCATTAAGAGGCGCTCACTTTTGGATATTCCAAACTTTTTTTCATTGTGTAATCAAAGAAGCAACTTTTGTTGTTTGTCTATATTATATGTACATAATATACACTTTATAAAAACAAAGTGTATATTATATATATATATATACACTATATACACATGTATATGTATACATGTCTGTAGGCCCTGACTGTACCAAGTTATTGTCATTGTTTTGTGATAAACATTTTCTTCATGTCGCACTTTATTTTGCATTTGCCTTGCATTTACCATTTTAAAAATTGTCTGTATGCCATCTTATAATTAACCTAACGCTTAAGAGATCTTGATGAAATTTAGGACGCAGGGAGAACATGCGATTGCGCAAATGATAAGGTGTGTCATATCGACAAAGTGCCCGTCTCTTTATTTGTTTGGGATAATCTTCAAAAAGGCTAAACGGTTATCACATTCCGTTTCAATGGTAATTGACAATTACTAACAGCAGCGCCAAAAGGAATCGTATATTTGAAATTGGGATCAGGATTATGAGCGGTACCTGGCTCGAAACCGAGAGTGTGATAGGAATTAGAATCGACAGCGACATCGCTATTTGAAATATCGTTTCCGGGTCCCAATTCGAGAATGGGACCGGGGTTGGGAACAAAATGGGGACGGGCGTCGGTTCGACAGAGGAAGTCCCGGATAGATTCAAAACATAATAAGAACCAGTAAAAATTGTCAAACTTTAATGTCACCTCCGGCGCTGGGTCAAGGGCCAGTTCGTTAATAATATAGAGGAATGATAAACTTGTACAGCCCAGCGGATAAAGAAGTTAACACAACGCCGACAGAAGAAAACACACCACTCGTTCTATTCGTTCCCCCGCCGCACCTCCCTCGGGTCCCGCATTGCGGCGGCTCCGACCGGGCCGACACGAATTCAGAATTAAAACTTTCTAAACTGGGCCATTTCTCAACTTCAATTCCGCCACAATAATTCGCTTATTATCATGACGCGGCTCCGGTTCGAATTGAGTATACGGCAAGAGTGCGATAAATTCTCTGTTTTTGAAACGAAACATGTCCTAGTGCGAACTAGTATCGCACGCAGTGGGTTCCGTATCTTTCGTATTCCCTTGTACAAGTTGTCGCTTGTATTTAAATACCGTTATCCCTTTTATTGGGTAATTAATTTTTAAAATTGAAAAAAGCGGGATTAAGTTTGATTGTATTATTACACATGTTGCGAACTGCGCTCGCAAGCTAAAAATAAAAGTGTAAAATAATTCCCGTAAGAAAAAAGTAACGGAGAATAGAGTTGTCTAAACGTAATATAAACAACTCTGACCCGCGCGTATAGCCTTCACCTCTTCAGCGCTTTTGATGTATGTTTATATTCTATTTTTAAATGGATTTATTTTGTGGAGTGCAATTCGAGAGGCAATAAATTTTGTTTGTCATGTCTGACATAAACCAACCAGTTATTTATTTGTTTTAGATAATTTATCGTTTTATTCATATTTCAAGAATATTCTAGACAGCCAGTAGCGAGTATAAATAAATAGCAAAGTCGGGACGCGGAGGTGTTGAGTTTCATTTCTGTGATCAGTGCGTTCACTAGTCAATTGCGTTCAACGAATAGCGCTCAACTAGTTCCGTAGCGATTTATTGTGTCTCCCTATTTCTGAATATACGCCTTCTGCTTTTCCACCTGTTTCCTTTCGTCCAATCGAATCATCGAATGCCTAATAGGATCATAACGTAGCAATAACATTATTTAATTAAAATAACGGATTTCAATTTCAGAAGCCCAGTACCATCGAGTACCTATAGGGTGGTTACCGTAAGGTTAGCGGTGGTGGCTGACTGATTAAGTTTCTGGCTTTCGAAACAAAAGAAAAGGATTCGATTCTGGCCACTAAATTGACCAACGAATTTCCGGTTGTTGTCACCGCGTCGGCGGTGACGGCAATCAGCGGCGGCCGATCCGCGCTGGTCACTGCGGGGGGCTCACGACAAATATCCCACAATCTGATATAAAAAGTTTGTGGGAAGGTAGGGTCCGGTAGCGACGCGGATAAAACCTCATACATATCAGTGCTCTATATCGCATAATATTGTGAAATAATACCCAAGGGAAAGCTACTTATTGTTATAGTTTTCATTATTACAAAATTTACAAAGTATTTTCAAATAAAAAATAGCACAACAGAAAAGTACAGAAAACAGCAAAAACTTATTTCAGTAGTATCTAATTAGTTAAACCGCCACAGAGATGGTTCGGTGATTAACCAAGCCCGCTTTTTATGAAGGAGAACAAGTTCGATCCCCGCCAAGGTCCGCACGATCGTGTTCATATTAAAATGTCGATATCATACTGATGTATGATGTATGTATCAGTATCAGCTTTGGCCGGCGTGCTTCAAGTTTTGTCTTACAGCTGAATATGCAAAAAATACTTACGAATTTTATTTGCGTAGTGACGTCTGCAGTTTATATCGAGAAGTGCCATTTGTTGTAAAGAAACAGGGCCATGGCAGAAATGTAAGTATTTCAAAATTTCACGGATGCTTCTAAATTGTGATTCTAAATATAGCAACGTTTAGAATAGTGTTTTATCTATTTTTTAAACGAAGACATTTTATATGGATAAATATGATAACAGAAACTTTATAAAAACTGGTGAGAAACCACCAATTTTCAACATTATTTATTTATTTAGAAAAGGACAAAATTTCAGTTTTTTGAAGCACACCCCTAAAAAGTTAAAGAGAAGATGTACATCAAGTGGACGAATTTGGAAGCAAAATCACAAAATATGCACCCTAGAGGAAAATCTACATCAGTCTTTGATTCCACTTTAAATGCTTATCCGAGGACACGCTGTACGGTAGAACAGGCGAAAAACAATGCGTTTCTTGATTTCATGCATAAAAAGTTGCCCTTAAAACCTTTTTTTTTTGCACTTACCTTGTACGAAGTCATTGACGGTACATACCAGACAGTCCGGACAATTTATTTGGTGTGGATGAATAAGCGCGGGAGTTGTACGCCCGTGGCTTACGGACGAACGGACATACGTTGTGACGGGAAAATTGATAGGATTAAATTGTAAAGGTTCCTTTTTTTTTGTTACGGCTACAGAACCCTAAAAGGGTTTGAAATAATGCTTAACGAAGTAAATTCTAAACGTGCACTGAGATAGCGTGGGGATTTTGACTCTCTTGTGTATAGAAGCTCAGTGCCTTGTAGTTAGAAGTTGTTAAATTACGACGTAGACGATTTTGAAGTAATCGCGACGCAATCTTCACTCACAAGACAGAAAATGGGGAATTTTACAAGATTTACAAGTTTTTTTTTTTCAAAATTACAATCTCGTCGCGCGTACCAAATAATTTACCTTTATTATGGAAGACTGTTTATAAGGTTCTGAACCAAACTAGCAAAAACGGTTTATAACTTAAAACGGAACCCTTATAGTTTCATCATATCCGTCCGTCCGCCCGTACAGGCATTTTATTAAAAAAAAAAAAAACTACAAGGCTATATTGATGAAATTTATAGTGTAGGTGTCTTGTGCAAGCCGCTACTTAGATTTGTGGTTGAATAACAAAAATAAATATTTCTAGAGGGGCACTCTACACATGTAATAGAAGGTGAAATTTTTTTTTTTCAGCAAACATCAACGAGTGACGCATATTTCGGGAGTTCATTCAAAAACTTTTTAAGGTTTCTAAACAATTTGTCCGATCACGTGACTATTTCGGATATAATCGCTCCGAAAGTTGCAGAAATTGTGTCCCCCTTCTATTTTCTAAACCGTATATCAAAAAAAATATGAAAAAAAAACGAAGGTAACGCTTAATAAATATTTTCAACGAATATTATTTTGCACATGGTTAGACTGTTTTTTAAGTTATCGCCGAAAAAACTGCGCTTCTCAACAAAAGGATGTAAGTGCCATGAAGATACGCTCTTCTGCTAATACACTTCAGTTTATACTAATTTAATAGTAATAGTCGACACACCTACTCATTTTTCTAGTTATAGGCGATTAAAGTTCTTATAACTGTTCCGTGCGGAAAACATGGAAAAAGTGTAACTACGTACTTTTAAGCTATTGCATAGCTTCTATCGCGGGCCTTGAATGTGGTGACCGAATCCAGAAATTCCGTAACGAAAATAACCTAACACCCCCCCATTCCGACCGGCACAGCGGTGATACTTTTTACTTTTGCCATCTATCGATGAATAGTAGAACTTTTAATGACTTTTTTAAAATATCACGCTTGTCTCTTTAGTTCAGCAACTCGTCTCTAGGTGGCATTGGTTGTATCGGCGTTACTGCGCATGCGTAATCCCCCCCTTTGCCCGCAACCTGATGACTCATGCCTGCTTAGAGTTTCAGCGTTAGGGCACCTCCTCAAAAAAAATACTGCATAAATAAAATAAATAAATAATTATAATTGCATAAGTTGATAAAAAATACTATGCAATAGCTTTACCGCGGCAGTCCCCGAGTGCCACACGTGTTTTCTTTTTCATCTATGGTACATTTCTTTGTAATAATAGCTTCGGAACCCTTTAATGAGCATGGTCCGACATGCTCTTGGCCAGTTTTTTTCTATTTCAACACGGATCACTAAGAATTGATGTCCCCGCCAATTCACACTCAACAAAGTCAACTTTATCGAAGATTTGAAATAGTCGAACACGTTAATCGACAATTATTAAAATTACTTCAGTATTAGATTGAAACTGCTCGAAGAGAATTTAATAGGATGAAGTCGAGTGCCGGTTGAAGTAAGCCGTCGAAGAGGTGTTAATTACGTTCTCGTGTATATAGTAAACTATCTTCTGTTTACGGCTTCGCCCGTATGATCGTAGGATCAATACATACACACACGTGTGTGCGTGTGCGTGTGTGTATATGTATTATAATGATTATATTAATACTAGTAATGACAATTTTTTCGTGAAGTTTTATCAGCACTGACTGCATAGTTATTAATTATAAAGAAAGTTTTGCTTTAATATGTATATACTGGTATTTTTTGAAGCATATTTGAGAGGCTACGAACAGGAGAACTGTCAGAAGGTAGATAGTCATCGTCACCCATGAATACTCTCAACCCCAGAGGAGGCACCAGTGCGTTGCTATCCTCTTGGGAGGGAATAGGATATTTAATGAAAGGAAATTATTATTATATGTATGTAATGACAGCATATTTTAAAATGTAAGAATACTTGAGATGCTTAAAATGAGAACTTACTATTAGATGTAAAAAAGCGAGTCAATAGTTTTTTTCTTTGATATTATAGCAAATATTACACCTAAAATTAAAATTACTCAAAAGTTTGAGCTATAATAGTCTAGACCACTTTTTATACTTTGATTAGAATACTTATACTTTTTTTTTAATGTTACGGACGTTTATTTGCCGGCTAGGGTACCCCTCCGCAACGCCCCATGAGGAACTTCGTCCCATAATATTAAATACCAATATCAATAGAAGTAAAAAATATCTGCTATTTTAATTAACTCTTATTAAATAAATAGGTGGTATTCAACTACAATATTAAATATCATTATATGAAGTAATAGTACCTATTTTTGACTACAATAATGTTATAAATAAACGAAAAACATTTTTGTAACGTTAAATAAATATAAAAGTCCGACAGAGATGGTATACAAACTAACACCTCCAAAGAGGCCGGTGCCTTAGACCAAATTAGTTTCACCACTCATAAAATGTTCATACCGGGGACCTTATGTGAAAATCTATTCTTATATATAAAACTATGCCTATCCTTCTGTTTGTCCGTGCAAATATCCCAACGAACCTTGAACTGTTGAACGGACTCCAATCAAATTACGCATAAACACAGATCATAGAGAATGCTGCATTTTTTAATATACTAAAGAAATATTCAAATACCAGAAAAACAAAAGCAATGTCTGATGTAAAAATAAGATTGACACCCGGAATCGACATTGAAATAGGAAGCAGGATCGTAATCAAAATTAATCTTCTTAATTTTATATTTTCTTTAATGTTATCAAGGATGACAACAATTCGTTCACTCTACAGAAGCTAACTCCTAGCGCTTATCAGAAACAAGTCCACTTATAATTTCGTAAAGAAAGTTTTTTAAGTAAGGATATTCGATAAGCTTTAAACCAAAACTCTTTTAAATATTTTCAAATACCTAATTATCAAACGTGGTATCGTACGTTAGTTGTAAGACTCAAATTTGTCTTTATAGATAACTACAATAATGAAGTCTATTATGAATCAACAATATAAGGTCTTTGTGCAATTTCAAATTGATATTATTCTCTGAACACAACATTACTGCGACGCTAGCACGTGCATGACATTCTCAAAAATGATACATCACTTACAGTGTCGATAAAAATGTCGCAAACATCTCCTTTTTCTCTCGTGAAACACAAGTTTCTAACCACATAAGCGACCGCAGCACACCCCTAACGAGAACACGTCGTGATACATACGGCAAACGTAACAAAACGCGACCCCGCCGCATAAAAAGCCACCCCCGGCAGACTCGCGTGGAATTCCAAGTAGTCGAAGCTTGTGACACGCATGCGGCTCACGAGAACTTTAATTGTTGTAGGCATTTCTCTATTGCGATGCGGGAAAGAAACCGAAGCAGTCTTTACGTTTTGCGGTTATATACGATGTGGCTTGTTCAAGATGACGCAGTGATGAGGTACATACAACGCGAGGTAGCGCCGCACAACCAGCTTTTATCGGGGTAACTGCATATTGAAACACGCCACGCGTTTGCTTATTTTTAAAGCCTGTACGCGACAAAAGATTATTTTTGTTTGAAAAAAAATGAGATCAATTTAAAAAAAAAATACAACTAACGTTTTGATGTGTTTGTATAGATTAATTTACATAGAAAATTTGGAGTGTAAAGTCGGACCTGTTTTCGTGTGAAATGTAAACCTCTGCCTTAAAAGAGCTTTCTTCGATATTTCTTTGTCTGCTGTAAAAGTTAATAAATTGTATACCGGCAACTGAAAAATTGAAGTAAATAATATGAAAAATCGGGTCACCAAATATCACTTTTACATGATTGGTATTTTTTGAAAAATAAATCATTATCCCTACCATTAAAATCTTCAATTCATCACCTTAAACAAACCACAGCGGGTGACTTCTCGCATTTTTATTTGATTACTTTTCTTTGTCCGACCTTGCACAAGTCGCGTCTTTGTACAAATATTAATTTTTTCAGCCTGTTTACGGGTCAATAAGGAGTAATATTGTACAAACGGAAAGAAGCGAAAGCAATTTCGTAATTGTTTTGTTATTTCTGTTTCGATATACAACCTCGAATAAAATGTTTTTCATCTTATCAAATTCATATAAAAATTTGCTACATTTCAACTCACAGAGCGCTTGATATTTTTCATGAAACAATCCTTGTATAACTTCAAATACTATTTTCTAATATTTTAAATGCCAAATTTAATTCATAAGGTGATCCGCCAATTTAAGTCACTGGCTCCGTTCCTAAGAGACCGCGTTAAGACGTCTGTGTCGGACATTGTTATCGCATCAGCGACGACGGTCATCGGCACCCCCCCAACATGCAGTGGTCCAGCATGAAGACCTTGAGGTTCGAGCCCCATGATTTAAGATAGAAAGATATTGGGAAAAGATAGTTCAGCGGTGGGATGATTAAAATTAAATATGATAATCGCCAGCAAATTTTAATTTTAGTTCATGTTAACGTGACGCAATTAGATAAAAAACGTTGTACAAGTGCGAATGGGACCCGCACCCTTAGGGTTTCGTGCAAAATTAATTACGGTTTATTATTTTATTTTTTTTATAACCTATATTTTGTAGATATTTTACTTAAGGATTTTTCTTATGACATATATCTTTCTGACAAATTTCGTGATTTTAGATAAGTGGGTACAAGCAAGTAAATAAAGCACTTGCGAATCTCAAAATGTAAGGAATTAACAACCGTATTATTTAAATAAAATTTAAATTTTTTAGAGTTCCTAGCGACCACAGTCCTAAGTGTTTGAATCGACTTCAACACGATACCTCCATGCGTGCCTGAGAAAAAGGATTTCGACCGACAGACAGACAAGCAGACGGGCAACTAAATTATGTTACAAGATCCCCATTTCCTTTTGTAGTGCGAAACCCTTAAAAAAATGGCTAAAGTCAAACGTATCACAAAACCAATATGTCGCTTTGGACGCAAAAACATATGAAATTGGCAAAATATCTCTTTTTTTTTAAAGAGACATGAATCTCGAGGACGCGCCACGTCCGGGCCGACCGCCTGACGCGAATGACGATGCGCTACGTGCTGCGCCGGAGCTGTCTAGCGTCGACACTGAAGAAATATTTCTTTTTATGTATTTTTAAGCAGCAAACTAGCGTCCTGTCTACTAGAGGGGAAATTGTCACCGGCGCCCGTAGACACCCGCAGCTTCAAGGACGTGACTCGTGCGTTTCCGACCTTGTAAAAAGGAATGCGGTCTTTTCTTGATGACCCCCTTGTCGTAGTTGATCGAGATTTCCGCTGATAGTGGATCACTCTAAAGTTTTTCCATACGTGGCGGAAAATTGCTCATGAAGAGTCATCATCATCAGCACCAGCAATCAAGGTGCTGATGATGATGTTCCCGTTGAACGGGACGGTGATTGTAACCAGCGGCAGGAATGAGGTAGAATAGTCCTTCAGATGACGCATTGTAGTACATGCGATAAACCATACATAAAGACGCCCAGCCTTCTATGTTTTAAGACCTTAAAAATATAGCACAGGCGAGAACCATTACAAACATGGTTCTAATTGATGTATTGAGAGTTCGTAAAAAGACACGCGATGGCTAATTGAAAGACCAATTGAAGCCTCAAAGAAAAGATAGGGAAATGCAAGCGTTCGTTTCAAAATTACACAGCTGATAGTTGTGGTGTCAGACACAAAGCAGATCTTTAAAATCACAACGAAACGTACGGGCATCAGAACGAAAATTTGACCCATAACATCATCTTAACTTTGTAATTAACTAACTGTTAGTGTTAGTGACGTAAATGTAGTTTCAAAATTTAACAAATCCTGTCAGCTCAATGATACGTCCTTTGGTATACTTCACCAGCGTTCGGATTGATGGGAAAAGACTAAAATCTATTTGACTTAAATCTGCGTTCCAACTGCTATCAATCCAACTTAGCTCACGAGTCAGACGTTATAATGCCTCTATTTGTGTGTGATTGATACGGAAAAATAGCACTAGGAACTTCAACACGTCACTATAAAATTATAAACAGACGCACAAATTTTAGTAATGTGGTTTAGGCTATTCTTATTTCAGTATGAAAACACCACCTTCAATAGCCTCTTGCTAGATACAATAAAGTTTTACAATTTTTACAAAATTGTAAATAATCATATAATAAATTAACGAAATTTTGAATACGACAAATATTACAAATACTTATGTATGTATATGAAAACTCGTATTTTCTAAGAAATAGGCAAGAGTGTGGGGAGATGAATGGTAACGGGTTGATGGAGAGAGGAATGGATCACCGCAACTCTCACTCATTGGAGGAAATGCAACAGCGGAATTTGCTACTTTTTACTATAAAAATATAAAGGCATCACGTACGATGAATATGTTATTTTACCTTTAATCTTACTACTTTATGTAATCATAGTGCAAGCTCTAAAGTAAAACAATTAATAACAAAAACTATCCAAATGCAATAATTAACTTGGATAGCTCAAATTTCAGGAAGGGTACAGAAATTATTTTACGTATGTATACAACAAAAATATACCGCGTGGTGAAACAAAACCCTCGTTTCACGAACTCAACTCGCACTTGGCCAATTTTCTCTTATTTTACGATAACAAAGCGCAGCTTGCTCGTGGTTCACAATTAACACAGTCTAGTCAACGTTTTGTGTGAACCTCTTACAGAATTGAAAAGTAAGCACTAATTTTATGCGAATAATAATATATACCCTTTGTTGGGGGCGCCGCGCTATAATTATATGCAAAGCCCTGGGAGAGATGAGATTACGGTAGGCTTCTGCGCGGGCGCCCGAAAGAGTTGCCAAATACAGCAATTATATTTGAATATTATTATTTGAATATTTTTGTAATAATTATGTTATATGACGGGAAAACAAATCGAGTCTCGACTCAATGTTCGGTTTTATTCTTAAATATCCAAATTATATTTTTAATTTTCATTTATACATTTTCGTTTATTTCTTGTTTCTCATAATTTTATTCGCGACCTTTATCGCACACGAATTAATAACTACATATTAGGGAATAATAAAATACACTCCATAAAAAGTAACTTAAGGACTATAGACGTGTAGGTGTATCCAAGGTGTATGGTATTTGTATGCAAGCGCTTACACACTTGCATACAAATACGTTGTATATACCTATATTCAATGCATTTGTGCTCATATATATGTACCTACTGGAGCGCGTGTGCGCTGGCGCGCTAAATATAGCATGTCGGTGATTCGAAACTCATAAGATAAACCACACAAAAATCGCCCAACGCAGCTAAAAAGTTATCACTTCAAAAAATTAATTTATAAACAAGACTACATTGAAATGAACAAAAAAAAGACTTCATATAACTGATAATGTCTTGTAAATCCCGAAACCACAAAACGGTAGAATGTGAGTGCTCTGGAGTATATTCCTGAGAAAATAATGATAAATAGACACAAGACATTAACTGTAATCAGTACAGTAATCACATATATATCTGATCGTTTGTCGCTATCTGAAGATTTGTCACGAGACTTATTTCCAATTGGAATTTTATTTTAAATGATAGCTTAAATCACCCGACAGGCCCCGAGGCTTTGATGAGATGAGACTCAATTTATGACAACTTAAAATTTCATGACAGACAGACACCGGCACGGGTAAAGCTAAATGAAAGCTTGTAAAAAAGGGTGCCCTACAGCGCAAAACGTTAAAACGACCTTGGCATATGGTCCAATTTCATCTTCGTCTACTGTACAACTAAAATTTGAACAATTTTGCTTGAAATGCATACTTTTTGGTTCCCCCCCACGTAATAACCTTTCAGACGCGTACGCACTTTGGTTGTATTGCATACTTTAATTGCTAAGCGTTGCAACCGACTGTACAATGAGAACATACACAGCCAGCCGTCTGGTTGCTTTATTCAATTTTATGACGCAAGGTCTATATGCTAGTCAATCTTAACTACGATTTTTTAAAGTTTTTTATTCATTTTTTTATCTCGCTTTTATTTAAGTTCTACGTTTTTGGTCACTTCGACGATATTTTTTGGCAGTTATGTTGATTACTTTTTTTTATAATTTCTTATGCCACCTCTTTTTGCAATCTGTTCATTCTCTTCTAGACTATTATCGTACATTTTATTTGATATCATGACATTCTTCTTTTAGTTGCATTTATGTACTTAACCGAATTAACTTAGCTTACTTTTCATATGTTCAAGAGTTTACACAAATTATGTCAACCGGGATATTGTGAGGACTCCATCTATAGCAAACATATCTAAATCGGTTCAGGCGTTTACGAGTTATAATCGAATAAAGAGATCCACTCACGCGCCCGCTCGATGCGTAAGTACGTTTTCCTCGAAAAAAAAAAACTCCCCACTTTTTTTAGGGAGTTTATAAAGGGCTTTCGGTACGAATCCGTAGCGTGTCGCCAGCGTCGCAGGCACAAAAGATAAAAGAGTTTTTTTCCGTCAGAAAACATAATACGTCAATCTGTCAGAAGTTCAAAGAGCTCTACCGCTGGAGGCCCAGTTTCTATTTGCCGAGGTCCCTCGTCAACGGTTACGCTCCGTGTATCGTTCCCTCGCATAAATATGAATATTAAGGGAATACTTGCGCCCGTCGTCGGTGCGCGGGCGGCGCATGGTCGCAGGTTCGATTTTCGGCCGGTCCCACTACTGTGACTCCGAGCCAAAAAATACGAGGCGTAGACTAAAATTGGCAGTCCGTTCGCTGTTTGAAGCCATTCAACAGATTATGTTACACGTCAAGGGGGAGTCGATACGGTGTGACAATGGGGGTCGAGCCGTGAAGTAAATTAGAGTGTCGAGTAAAGCTAGACTCGAACGACAGCCTTCAAAATATCACCAACTGTGTTAATTACTATAGTTATAAAATTTAAATTTGTTTGTTCAAGTTTTAGGCACGTATCACGCGTCTTTGACACGTACGTTGAGAGGCCAATTAGGCAAAAAGGCTTTTAATAATGTGACAGATGGCGTCGTATAAGTTTTCTGAAATCCATGATTTATTGTTATTTTATAAAATTACACATCATGCTCGCGCAATAGTATAAATAAATATGTCGTTATACGCTCAAATACTTCTTTGCCAATTATTAATAGTTAGTTTGCCAATTATTAATAATTAATGAATACAATTAATAATTAGTAACAATGAATTTATTATATGATAAAAAGTTACAATACTATCGTGTATAATATTCAGTAATATATTTATGTATATAAATATTGTTTTTTTTGTATAAAATAATATACTTACCTGAATAAATTTTTCACTTGAAATCCCTTGATTCGTTGAAAGAACACGCCTTAACGGCAGAAGAGCTTATACTGCATATAGAAGTTAAATTATTATTCTATATATATAGTAAAATATAGCAAATATAATATACCAAAAAGCATACGATATAACTCTTAGGGATTGCAGAGACTAGGGACAACCTTTTTAAGTTACAGTTTCTATTAGCAAAATTTACCCTCGTTAAATAAAATTCACTAAATATATAATAGAAATAATAGAAAATAATAGAAATGTATTTTAAAGAGCTTCTTAATTCGATAATAGCTAAATTTAAATACTACAAAATATGTGACATAACCCCAAAAGGTCATACAAATGTAACCACATACATAGAGGGTCTCGATAATCATGAAGTTCTTATTACGCAAATGATCCCTTTTCACGACTCTACCATACACCACTATTGCTTCATAAGAAATTAATATCTATACTCATGCGAATATATTAAAAGACCGGCAACGCACCGGTGACTTCTCTGAAGATGTTAGCGTCTATTGCCGACGATGACCACCTACTATCTTGGGCTCGCAAGCTCGTCTGCAACTCGAAATTGCTATCGAAGGAGTATCGTAATACTCCGAACTCCCGAACGTGGCACAAACAAAATACGCATACGTACAGCCTTTTATTATATCCATAGAGTAAAAGGCATTATAGAGCGCGAAAGTATCGACAACGCGTCGACGCCCCGTCAAAGTCGTCCCATTAAAAGCTATCAAATGCGAAGCCTCTCAGAGCCATTTCTTTTTTATCGTAACTACACAGCGCTTTGAAACTCGAAACTTTTTAAGCTCAGAAGAAGCTCGAACTTTGGCGTTATTATTCAAAATGGCGGCGGGGCGCAGCGTCATGTTCCGAAGTTGACGTTGGAAATAATGAAGTGTAATAAATTCGTTTTTTTTAGGAGTTCACTCCTCGAGAATCGATTCTCGTATGTAGCCCGCGGTAAGAAAATTACGTGGGGAGCGAAATCGATTTGTTAACTAAAAGTGAAATTGTTGTTACATTGCCCCTCCGTGCGATATAAGTGAATGCGAGTGTACTTCTTCCATTGCTGATCTGTAAATGTCTTATTTTTTGTGCAGATGAGTTAAGTTTTCGATGTATATGGTGTTAAAATTTGTCATTTTTAAATAGTTACCCAAATTAAAAAAAAATCTTATAAAGATCTATTCGGTAAATTACCAAGCGCTATCATGAGAGAAAAACTTCGAAGTACGAAGAGAGACGGCTTCGGTTCTGAGAGGTCTCAGAACTTCTATAATGAGTTAAATACCCGGCAACCGAGCTTTGCTAGGCGTTTTCCGTGGGAATACGAATGTTCCCTAGGGAAAAATTTATTTATATAGTCATTTCCAACAATAAATATATAAATACATAATTTACATATTCAACTGAATATGCGAAATGTAGTTACGTATTAAATTTACGTAACGCCATCTGCAGTTTATTTCATGTAGTGCGATTTGTTGATGAGAAAAATGGCATGTCAGCTGTGTTAGTAATTTAAAATGACCTCAGTAGTCCACAAAATAAGGTTAAATAAACAAACGCTTAGAATATTTGATTTTCCGATGAGAAAATTAAAAAAAAATCATAAAATTTGGAAGTTATTGTTTGCACTCTGATCACACCCGTTCGCGCGTGCGTGCGTGGGTACGTGCGTGCATGTTCTGTCTCTGTGTGTGTGTGTGTGTGTGTGTGTGTGTGTGTGTGTGAACATTGAACTGATACCGCCCGATAGACTTTGAGGTATCTCATAAATATAGTTTTCAGAACTTTCAGATTGACACAAAATCTAATCGGTTCTTATCCCAAACAGTTGCATCGACTACCGCAAATTACATAAAACTCGATAAATTCGTTCAAGAAATATCGATGGAGAAATTTTTTTAAAAAGTGTTATTTTACAATACTGTTTAAATGCTCTAACGATAAATATCACAATTTATACAGTTGTGTTTTTTTTTTAAGAAAAATGATAATTGCTAAACACATCAAAATTGATTTGTTCAAGAGATATTATTACAAAAAAAAACAATTATTTCAAAAATTATTTTTTTAGAATATTTTTAAACTAAACTGCCGATAAATTCGAAAATCTGACCAGTTGTTGTCTTTAAAAAACAGCGTCGATCGTTGAAAATTGTATCAACATCGGCTGTTTCGTTTGTTAGATATCAATAACGAAAATTAAAAAAAAAAAAGGGTTTTTTTCAAAATAACCAGAAATTCTTGATGGGTCGATGGTTTGGTATTGGTTGATCGGTGATTCTTTATAAGATATTCCATTTAAGCAAATCAAATTCGAACAACGCATTCGATAGATATCTTAGCTTAAAATTTGGGAAAATAGCGTTTTATTTAAATAAATTAAGATATTTGTATTCGACGAGCTAAAGACGTATTAAAAAAAAATTTTTGAAGTCGGAGATCTTGGAAAAGCTCTTAAACCTCTCTTCGATAAGCTTTTAAGCTCAAACTCTATTATTTACTGCTATGTGTATTCCTGAACACTTTGAGCTGGAAAGTAGCAAAAAGTTTCAAGAATGGCCTTTAGAGTCAACTGTTTTGTCAGAGTTTTGAGCTCGAAAAGCTTAAAGACCTTTTATAAAGAGCTTTGATCTTTGAAATAACTATAGTTTTGAGGAAAAATACATCGATAAATATCATAGTAGGAAGGTTTAGGGATTGCCTGCAGGGTCAATTATTTTGCAGATTTTTTTTTATTTACTCTTTCAGGAAGATATTTATATAGAAAAACTTGAAATTGAATCCTTAACAAAATGTGTTTTTATATCAAATTCAAATATATATAAACGAGAATCGCTCAATCAAAACGATAATGTATAATTGAAGGAAATTGATAGAATTAGTTTATTTTGTTTTTCTATCCCATTACAAATATAATCATAAAAAGCTAAAAGCCAACTGGCACGCGACCATTCTGAGACGCGTGACCAGTTTGCTGATGGATTACAGAAAAATGATGCAATTAGCTTACGTTATGAAGCTTGATGTGCTATTACAAACATAATAATTGTACAACAAAAGTGGACAATTACATAGTCATGATTAAGATTTCAGGAAATTATGGAGAAATATAGATTAAGATCGTAGTGATCGCAGATAAGCGTTTGAGTCAGTTTGCATGCTTTAAACCTAATTGCCTCTTACAGGCAACTTGTAGATGAGTCTAATGTAATACATCAGACTCATTTATGAGACTCGGTTAAATTAAAATTTCACACTTTCAATAGTGAGTTTACATAACTACAAGACGATCGAATCATGTCGACTATTTTTTAACTTTTTAAAACGTAGTTTTAAACTTTTAAAAATCATTACAAGTTAACATTAAATACACTTGTTTCAAAGTAAATCTTCCATGCTTTGGAGTGACGAATTGAAAATTTTGGCGGTAGGGATCTCGATTTTTCTCAAAAAATACAAAAAACATTTGAAAGTGATCTGTGCAGATGCGATTCTTCATGACTTTGACTATTGCTAGTTGCCGTTACTCCATTTATTGATTTTTATTATTATTTTTAATGTACTTTTAACTAAAGAAACATATCAAAGACACCCGGTGCGGCGAATTGCGCTAAATGGAAAAGTTTCGTATTACAATAATGACACACTCAAAAAGCATAGGAAACGGTAAGGGGGTTCATCTATAATACTTGGATATCTTTCGAGTGGCCGTCACTTTTTCTGCTTACCCGTTTATTGATTTCTGTTTGTCGGCGCGGGCGCGGAGTCTACGTTAACCCATTGCGAATTGCAGCCCCGATCGGCACCACTATCTCAGAGGAAAGGCGGATGCAACATGGAAAAGGTGTAGGCAATGATAACAACAAACACGGAATGTGTGTCACGACATCATCGCTGCAATAAGAAAAATACCAGCCAAAAAAAAAAAACGCAGTCTATATCTCTTTTAAAAAATATTTGCATTTTACATTCAAATAAGACTGATTTACACCTTCGAATTTTCTACGTCGATTAACTTATAGAATCATTTCTAAATGCAAATTGGATTTTTTGAATTTAATACTCGTTTTTATCTTAAACGAAAATAATAACTGTTTTGTCGCATACGACCTTTAAAAATAAGCAAACGCGTGCGTGATCTGATACACAGTCCGCGGCGTGCGCAGGTTGTGAGGCTGTACGCTTCACGTCAAATTAATAGTTTATCACTGCGTCTAATTAATACCGAAAGCTTAAAATAAAATGTGCGTAGACGCCACGTGCAGTAGAATGAAACTTTTTGCTGATTATGCGTAGACAGAGATAAATTTTTAATATCCCTCTATCGACCATGAGATAATTATCGAAAACAGATGAAGAATATGCTACATATGTAACTATCCTCCGTCCTTCCACTTCTTCTCCCACTAATCGCCCTAATCCTTCTCCCACTAATCGCCCTCTGCCTCCCACCACCGATGTATTCGCTAGAGGGCAGATGTCGCCGAGGCGCTCCCCTACACTGCCGGTTCACTCACCACGCACGATCTTAAATTTTAAGTTTTATTAACGCTTGCAAATTTCAGCACCGTCTGCGAATAAGTTCCACTTCCATAAATCGCCACAGAGGGAATTTATGGAAGTTATAAGTTTAAAACTGAAGCGCGGCCGGCGTGCTGAGAAAATTGTTGAGTTACTCCACGGCACGCCAACTATGAATCTAATCCGAGACCTCATGCATTTGTAAGTCGCTCCTACTACGTAGAAGTATTCGCGTTGTGAATAATAAAAATAAACCGCTGATTCGGCCCTTAAATAATTCCGCCGGAGAGATGAAACATTTGCCACGCCTGTGCAGAAATCACGTAGCAGATTTCAAATCTATTTTAGGAAGGGGCTTCTGGAGTTCTATGCTACGAAAAAAAAACTAATTCATATTAAGGTTCGTGACAGACAGACAGGCAGACAGAATGATAGAGCAAGGAAATAGACAAAAATCATCGAGCCTCTTGATTGTAATGTATTTTTTTTTTATTTTATTGCCTGGTTCTTAATCCGAAGTATTTGAGGCTGATTTGCGATCGAGAAATTGTTCACTTCTCGTCAGCAACTATGTCTAATGCTGTTATCTCGTTAGCACACGAAAATGTGAAACACTGTATACCACGTTACAGATGATGAAAATTAATTTTGTTTGCTTCAAAAAATAATTAATAGGAACCTCTCCGCCACACATCTGTTTCGAATAATTTGGGTTGTAATAATTGCAATAATGTAACTTAGATGGCACTTTAAAACATGATTTTTATTCCTTGTCAAACATTAAGCGAGTGTTATGAGGGCACGCCTCATAATGCTAGTTGCGATTTTTCATTTTTATTATTGAAGTGAAACTTCTTTGGAATCGTTGTGATTTCGAACCGGATGCAACGGAAAAAACGACAGGTAAGAGACACGAATACAAAAATGTGTAGGATGTAGCCGGGAAAGAGTGAGACAGAAATATACATACTATTTCCTCTTTGTGCCATGCCTCGTAGCATCCCCACTCCCGTCTTCTAAGCATAGTCGCCTGTAATTAGTGAGCCAGAGCGAGAGAGCTAATGTCGGTGTGTATGTATATTGCACACTGTTTAATACTTCCTTGTATTTGAGCATTTAACGTGTGTTAGTATATGTGAAAAGTACATGAGCTAATACTACTGTACACTGTATGCGGCTGCGTATTACAGCTTTTTAGTAAGAAGTCAGCGTGGTGTGTCATTATTTAACAGTGTTTGTGTGTATTTTTATATCTTGTTGTGCTAAATAATACATTTTATAAGATGTAGGAAACTAATGCCGAAATGTGTCGTCAATATCGACGCAAAAAAAAAAATGGAAATAAAATTAAAATTAAATAACATATGTTAAATGAAATTTAAAATATCTTTTAAAATTAATCAAAATACTTTAATTTTTACCCTTATTATATATATTCATCTCATTCTTTTATCGATTTGCTGAAGTTTCACTTCTATCGTGTGTGAATCGCACACACAGTATTTTTTTTATAAATCCACGCCTATTTCTCAGAGGGTAAGCAAAGATTTCTACATGATACGGTCATTGCATATCTTTCTCGCTTTACTGGTATCCATGACATCATCGTGATCATCAATCACACAAGACTCAAATCTTTCGGTGCAAGTTCATCAGTTTTGGACGCTTAGTATTAGTTAATTTTTTAATATGCCACTAATTTGGTCCACATAGAATTTTTTAGGACGACCTTTGCCAAACGTTCCACCCCATACATTGGTTGTGTAGGTTTTTTTAGTCATTCTACTTTATTCATCCTTTGCCGATGACCAAACCACCGCAACATAACTTTTTTATTCTAGTCACTACATCTTCTTTCACATTATATGAATCGTCTACATACATAGTTAAGTTTATACGGAACCTTCAGGAAACAAGTCATATTCGCACTAGTTCGGCGCTTTTTAGATCTTGCGACAGTATTTATACTGTCTTGTCGTACAGATGTCATGAGGGGTGATAAATCGCTTACTGATACTACTTATGCATACATTTAAAAAACAAAGCCGGTAAAAAGCGTGTCGGACAATGCTCAGTGTAGGGTTCCGAAGCCTTTACTACAAATAAATGCACTATAGATAAAAAAGTATATTATTACACTTTTTTCCATGTTTCCCGTACATAACAGGTATAAGCACTTTAGTTGTCTATAACTAGATAACAAAGTAGGCATGTCGACCATTACTCTTAGAATAGTGTAAACTAAAAAGCACCAGCAAAAGGGCGTATCTTCATGGCACTTACGTCCCTTGGTTTAGAAACGCAGTTTTTCGGCAATTACTCAGAAACTGTATATCCGATTATATTCAAAATAATTTTCATTAAAAGTGTTTATTAAGCGAAACCTTTGTACTTTTTTTTCATATTTTTTGATTTACGAATTTAAAGAAAAAGGGCGATACAATTTATATTACTTTCGGAACGATCATTTCCGAAAATATTCATTTAATTAAAAAAAAAAAGCTTATTAACCTTAGTATTTTTAAAAGAACTGCCAAAATTTGAGCCACACATTAATGTTTGCTAAATATATTTTTTTTCAGCTTCTTTTACGTGAATAGAGTGCCCTCTCTAGAAATATTTATTTTTATTATTCAACTAATAATCTAAGTACCATCTCACACAAGACACTTAAGTTATATATTTCATCAAAAAACATCTTGTAGTTTTTAAGTTGCACCTGTGGTTCATGTGGTTCAAGGGTTCCGTTTTTGTCATTTTGTCTCGGAACCCTAAAAACGAATTTATGTGTTGCATTTAATTTATGAATTTTGTTTGCAAGTTATGCAAAGGTGCATCTAAAAGCCTGCACAATATTACCGATCCACGAGAGACAAGAATATTTCCGTAGCTGATTGGAGATCACCTACTACCACAAAAGTTCAGGTGTGATCACCATCATCGACAGCTGTAGATTAACATATCGGTCTTTCTTCCAGTAGAGCCATTTCGTTGATCGCCACGTACTAACTTTCTTGTAACACAGTAGCTTTATAAATAATCACTACTACAAATAATGGGCGTCAGTCTGATAATTGAAATACATGTTTAATTTGAAATACATCCACGATTGAATTTTTATAGCAATTTCCAGAGGCAAAGAAGAATGCGAGGCACCGGAGAATAGATGGTCACCGTAGCTCATGTACACTCGCAACTCCAGAGCAACAATCAGTGCGTTAGAGACGTTTTGGGTAGAAAGGATATCTGATGGAGAGGGAAGCGAGGTGATGGAGTGGGAAGTGGGCAACGTAGTGGTGTAATGAAGAGGGAGTAAGCCACCGGAACTCTCACTCACTGGACGAAATGAAGAAGACAAAGCTGTTATTTCACGTCTGCATTATATGACAGTATGGTACTTCATCGGTTGAACCGCCGACCAATTATGTTGCAGCCAAGTCGACCACAGTATGGTCCCACCACATATACATATGTCTAGGACTTTACTTCCTTGGTACATTTCTGTAACATCTTGTTGGCTTGAAATGGTTTAGTAACTTCCTATATGGATTGTCTGCGATACGACAGAGTTTTTTATAAGCAAAAGTTAATAAATTAAAAACCATACTGAAGAATAAGCAATTAAAAATGACGTAAACAAGCTATATTTTTCATATGAGGGGTAAACAGTGACCATGAAGCCGTGGGCGGTGTTGATTTGTGAAGCGTCATTCTTTTATTTGGGTAACATTAATTAACTCACATTCCTAGGATGATCTGTGACGATTTGCATTTTGTGTATTTGTCGTGGGAGGACGGATTTAATTTCTAATCAGTGACGTGTTACGTCTAGACTACACGCTCCGTATCATTTTAATGAGAAACCCGCACCGAACGTGTGACGAAATATTGAAACTGAGGAATATTTGACATTAGATAAGCGCATACGCAGAAATTTCGATAGTTATGTCCGGATCGATAACTGATTTTTAGTAATTTCACTCATTTAAAAAGCGATATTTCTATGTTACAATATTATTTCTAATAAATATATATTAAATGAGATTGTAATTGCCTCCAACACGCATCACATGGGTTGCATGCTGCATGTTAATTAATACATGTTGCAGGCAAACGTCCAATTATGGATTTCCGCGAATTAACACCCCACAAAATAGATTAAATAAGAAAAGGTGAAATCACCTCACTTATTGAGCACACGTTTCTAGGCTGTATCAAACCCAATTCGCTATGACCATGAAATTAGCGCCATCTAGCGTCCGCACCTTTTCGGAACTTAACCGATACTTGTATGCTCGTGATATAACAAAAATGTTAATTATTAAGTT
This sequence comes from Eumeta japonica, assembly GCA_005406025.1. NCBI lineage: Eukaryota > Metazoa > Arthropoda > Insecta > Lepidoptera > Psychidae > Eumeta > Eumeta japonica. The sequence goes on along the minus strand of BGZK01002197.1, from coordinate 17,074 downwards.
ATATATAATTATTATATAATTAATGAATAGTTGTATTTATACAACGAAACTACACGTAAATATCAACGGTAGCTTTTTGTCCCGTTTCACTATTTCATTATGAAATTAATTATCTGTTGTCATAATTTTCATTACGGCCGTGACATTTTAATATTGCGCTTTGATCTACAACTATTACAATTTCGTAAAACAATTACCTCTGCCTACATTTCTGGTAATTACATCTATTTATTTCGGATTAATAAGTCATCATCAATTAATTCGAATTAAACTAAAGCGTAAAGACTGATATAACATATGATGTAAATTGTTCAAATAAAAACTCTTGTAATACCTTTGAGATACCCGGTTGGAGAGAAGTTTCTTTCGCTATATGTGAAAAAAACGCATTAAGCAGCGCCATATGTTTTATTTTTGTTAAGTTCGTCAATTTGAACAATTACGTAATTAAGAAATCAACAACAGATGTCGCTTTCACATGTTCATATAAGTCTTATTGAAATTTAAAATTGAATGCTCTCCATAACTGAAATAATTCAAAAGTTTCGTTTAATCTTTTGTAGAATTCATCAAAATAATAAAGTTGAAGCTTTGGTTTTTTTGAATATCAAATCGTCTCCGTGTACCCATCCGGTATTACTTCACATCTATTACTTAATGTATTTCTAAAGAGATGTCTAATAAATCAACTTTTATTTAACAATCAATTGGTACATCATTATTCAATTTCGGACAACAATTATGCCTCATTCCGATAACATTGATAATTGTACTGAAACTTCATGCAAAATTTATCCAAAATGAATCCATACGTTTGGTAAGTCCTGATAACCTTCGGTTGCGGTCGGTTATATATCTCCCACCACACGTCACGAATAGTACTGAATAGTGTCGTTCTCAAAACAAACAAGTGATGCAAAGACTGTGTACTTGGTGAGGATGATCTAGATCCGATAGAATTAACAGTAAAACCTGGTGAAGTGCTAGTTTAACTGGTCTGGATAGAGTTCCCTATTCTGTATATTCCGTATGTAATATTGATCATATATTTTTTTTTATCTGACCCATATTTGTTTACAAGGAATGTATGTATGGTAGCGAATTATAGAGGAAAATTGCTCTATATATTGTCTTTTGTTCAATTATGTCTCGTCGTATATTTTCGAACATGTGGACTAAGACCGAGGGATAGAAGGTGTTCTGATATTACAATAATTGATTTGTCCTTAAAATTAATATCACATTTCAATAATGCACAATCCGCTAAGTGTGTGAGTACATGCTCTGTGAGTGCCAATTTATACTGGATATCGGAAAACGAACTGAAGTGAAGAGAAAATCGTGAGAACAGTAGACTTTTTATAAGTTTTCTTGTAATATATAAGTAAAGAACTATCTTCAGTATTTCTTCGAAATTTCAGGCGCAGTGGTTTGGGTGATAAGTGGAGAATGGTCGTTTTTCATTTACTTTTTAATAAATTCAAAACTATTTACTTTAACATGGTATAATACTAAAAACTTTCTTTTAATTTTTTTGCTTACCCCCAAAGTGATCCATGTATTTTAATTCTATTCATTTCGTTACCCGTTCGTGTTTGGTACACAGCCATACATATGATACCAAATGTGAACTTAATCAGTCCTATGGATTCAGAGCAAATTGACTGTGACAGTCGGACAGACAGACGAATGATACTATGAGGGTTTTATTTTTTCATCGGGAGCTAAGGAACCCTAAGAGAAACGGGCCAAGCGCGAGTCGGACTGAGGATTTCATACGACCACAAAATATTTTCGTGTTACCTTTACAAAAAAAAAGGTTTTTTTTCATTTAATTTGGTATCTTCAAGGCGAGCTCGTCTCGTCCTTGGCTGTTTCGTTATTGTTTTTTGAGGATCGGGGATTGAAGACGACCAACATCGCGAATGTGACGCCGAGGTGCGGGATTTAAGGCTAAGGAACCCATGCAGTCACGTAGACAACTCCGTAAACGTCAAGCTTTCTCCATTGGTCTAAGATCCGGCATTAGAGAAATGTACCCTCATCTGTTAATTGAATCAAATAATGTTTTAAAGGTAGATAACATTGTATGTAATTTATCAGAGTTCCGGTTGTTCCTCCGTTGCGATCGGTCGCTTTCGGTCCAGTCCCCTGGAGTCCAAGGCCTGGACCACCGTTTAGTTTAGTGTGTTACTGCTTGTGTCAGTGTTCCTTAGAGCCGCGTTTCGGAGTGTCGGACTCCGCGCATGTATGAGTGTGTGTGGTGCCGCGCAGTGTACATCGTGCGGCGACAGTCAAGCTACGTGCGTTCATCCCATGTGTTGATGGTTTACTGCATCCCGTTTACTGCACCGTTTGCACGCCGAACCCGTGCCCGGTTTCTGCGCTTAGAGTGCGCTCCTGCAGGATCACGCTTCCAATACCGATGGGTTTTTAGTTATTTCGTGTGCTTTACAAACATAAACGGGTTTGTCATTGGCTACGTGAGGGCGACCGCATTTGTCGACCGGCAGTAGTCCTTGGGGACGGACTTGCTCGAGCGTCGACGATCAGCAGTCAAACTCTATTATCTGTGTACGATCCAATTCCGAATTAAATTCAGTAATGTTAGGTTACGTTCTTACGTAACTATTATAAGTTATTTTTAAATTTTTTCTTTAAATTCACTGATTTAAGGGCCTAAAGCCCCCGACCAGAACCGTTAGTTTTATAACCGCCTTTCAGGGTTTTTGCCATACCTTACCCTTACTTCTCATTACAAGGGTCGTCTGTTACTTAATTTATTATATATTGTAATAGATAATAATTTAGTTATTATTCCCGGGGCACCATTGTCACCTACGACGTTATTACGTCGTTGTAACCCGGAAGGGTTTCACTGACTTTTCGCGCCATTGGCACCCCTGTGCCTCCTGGCCGCTTTAGATGAAGCTGTAACAGCCTGCGGGCTAACGACAGGCGCCTTTATGTTTCAGGCGGTTTTTAGTCCGTGCGAGTCGGACACACCCCGCCCGCCCGGGCACACGGACTGGCCGCAACGGGTTTTTCCCGTTCGCACGAGGCGAAACACAAAAAAAAAGAATTTATCAGAACAATGTCTACCACCGTAGTCTTGCTGCTATTAACATTAATTGCCTTTTTTTTATGTCGGTTGCAAATTATCTCACGGTAACTACCAGTCATAAATATATTTAGATTTTTATAAAGTTGACATGCGTGTCAATATATTTTAATTAACAGACGAAGGAAATTAGTTCGGTTCATCTACCCGTTTCACTTGGCCGCAGGTAGCTGTAGCAGTCATAGAGGTCGCTGCCGACTGTACCAAAGTGTAAAACATCATAATCGAAAGTTTTGTACTTGCGATGTGCAATTAACATGAGAAGCAAACTATTAATTATTTAATTAATGTTGATAGCATCAAGACTACGGCGGCGGACATTGTTGTTATAAATCTATAATAATCTTGTCTGCCTTTAAAACATTATTTGATTCAACTAACAGATGAGGGTACATTTCTCTAATGTCGTATCTTAGAGCATAACGTACGTACTATAAACATAAGTAGCTTGACGCCTATTATTATATATAATAATAGGCGTCAAGCATTAGTGATAAGTTATATTAAAATATTTTTTTATTTATAGCACCATTTTAATTTCTTACTTATTGTTTTTTCTTTAATTGTCCGTTAAAACATCCGTCTACACAATGGTATATGTTATAACTCATATTCTGCAAATAATAATAATTGGCTACATACTGCTTTTCAAATTTCACAACCCTTTACAGATTGAACGGACGGACGGGATTTAGGCGGTGTAGATTTAGTAATACGTTCCCGTCGACTCGTAAGGAACCCTAAAAAATCACTCAAAGGACGCTTGTAAATCAACACATGTCCTATTGCATCAAAGGAAGCTACATGTTGTATATTTCTCGCTAAAACACATTCGCCCCACGTCGAGCCAGGGCCTCAAGTAAAGTTTTTATTTCAGATTATAGGACCTTAACTCCGCTCCGGGACCTACAGCTTAACGTACTTTTTGAAGAGCAGAGCGTGTGGTATAATTTTTGTTGAAAATTGATCGGTGGTGGGAATTGAATCTAGTAACTCCCGGTTCGAAGCCAACGCACTTAACTAGCAGCCAATACTGCTTCTTTTTAATAAAAAGTTATTGCCCGAAAGACTATAGAAGATAAATGGCGTATTGAGATAAAAAAAAACATGTAAAACAGTTGACCCCATAGGCCGTCCCTGGAACTTACCGCTATGATATTAATTTATCGATGTGTTTTCGAGCTCGTCCAGTTCAAAAATATAGTCGGCGCAAAGCTTAAAAACTTATCTTTAAGCTTTTCGAGATCAAAAATTCGACATAACTGTTATCTTATAGGCCGTTTCTGAAACTCTTTGCTACTTTCAAACTCAAAATCTTCAAAAATGTAACTAAAGATGAATTCAATTTGAAGTCAAAAGATCGATATTTCCGCTTTTACAATGTTCGCCGAGTTCAAAAATACAATTTAATATGTTTTTTAGCTCTTCGACTTTAAATATCTAGATTTATATAAATAAAACGCTGTTAATTTATAAACTAAGGTATCTACCCGACGCATTGTTCGATTTTGATCTGTTTTGCAGCATTCAACGCAGTCTTTAAGCAAAATAAGTTAACCGTTACCAAATATCAATGCCAAAAGCTTAAAAGTTATTTGGAAAAAATGTTTTTACAAATTTTCGTTGAAGATACATATCTTCAATAAAAATTCTTAAAACATTTTTTAAAGACATCTTAAACGTAGAAATTTTAATGCAGTTTACGACGACCAATTTTTTTAACGAAAACAACTGGTTAGATGTTAGAATTTGTCGACAGAGAGGTATACGAAGTTTTTTAAAAGTTCAACGTCTAAAATCTTATAAAATCTCTTGAATAAATAACTTGATTTTTATACAGTTTGCGACCGTTAATGCACCTTCATAGGGAAAAGAGCTCATAAAATGTTGATACCGATAGGTAGAGTAATCTGGAAGTTATTAAAAAAAAAAAACATTTTTCTGAAAGTTTTTTGTTTGAGAGGAGTCTCGGTAGATTTTGGTTCCTTAAAAACCGAGCAAAACCATCTCGACATTTTAATAAGCCTAAGCTGATTGGACTCCTTCTAAATGTTGCAAACTGGGTTTCGGTCGGTTCGGTTAATCTGTTCAAAAATTATTGAAGGTTTTTTCACACACACATACACACACAAACACACGCACGCACGCACATCTATACGTTTGTGTGTACAAACGTACAGACATCACTCTTAAGATGGTCGAAATATTGTTCTCAAGACCCTAAAACGTCAAGATCCGGTGAAAACTCGATTATTAAAAATCGGCTTGGAAACAGTACCTTTACAATTTTATGAAAATTTTTCAATTTTCGTGGCAGAAACATAGAAAAATACTTAAATGTCATGAATAATTAAACGCTTAAAGCCTCGATGAGTAATTAACACTCATATGTCATTGTAGTGTCAAATGTCCATGAAGATTAACCGATTAATATTGAAACATTTATGCATTACCATTTATTTATAAGGGCTGAGTAAACAATAATTCTTCTTAAAAAAAAAATTATAATATTCATGTCAAACAAATAATTTATTTATGTTACCACTGCATATTATAAAAATACAAATAGAACAGGTGTTAAATGATAGGAAGAAATTGTTAATCATTAATTTTAAAAGCAAAGACCATAAATATTTCTTGCAATTTATTAATTTTTTCAGTTTAATTTAACGCGTAAATACCATTTACGTACAATATTTTCGTGCATAAAATTTTAATTACAAAGAGACCAATTTAATCAACAACAAATATTAAATTTCGGACAAATATTTTTAATTTTTGTACTTTAATACGAGCAGGTGTCAGTTTGCATGTACTATTTCTCTCTATATCAAACTATTAATGTCATATATTTTTTTAAAGTTTAATAGTAAGGTTAAATCTCCTATTGTTAAAAGTATTTTCTAAATACTGTCTTAGCATAATTTTCTATGAATATTTCTATATAATTACATTTTCGAATATTTATATTCCCAATTAAACTATATTGTGTTAGCTACGGAACTGTTATTAATTATCGTAGTTACAATAATAATAATAATAATATTGATTTATTATAACACTTAATTTCCTATAAATACGTATTAATCTTAATTATTTTTTTTTTGTTATTCATTATCTGGTCCCCCGTGGACTACTTACTAATACCTTCTCCATCTACTGCATTCTATTCCAAATGTCCATGTTCTTGCGTGTGAGTATCCATATTTGTCCAGGCTTGTTCGTTATGTCGTCAACCCATCTTTTCTTCAGCCTTCGTTTGCTTCTTTTGCCTTTGGGCTCGGTCATACAGTTGTTTCAGGAAGTCCATTTTTTGTCTAGGGATCTCGACTAGGCGCCCTGCCCATCTCCACTTCCGTTACAATGGAGGGCGTAAGTTAATTTAGTTCACGTACGAATATCTCTCGCCTCTCATTTTTCACCCTTTTCTCAGTCTCTAAATACATCTTTCCGATGATATTTTGCTTTTTCCTTTAACTACTGTTGCTACTTCTACCACTACTTACTGCGCTGTAGGTATTTCAGTAATAAACCCTCTATGGCAAAACCTAAAATATTTTGTTGCAGAATTTATAATATCAACTCGGCTACTACATATTTCAGTGAAATCAGTGGATTTTCTTGGAATATATACATTTTTTTTTAACTCCCAAAATAAACCTGTCACGACGCCGCGCGATACGGGTCGTTTGGCAATGCATATTTAATGTGCGGATTCGAAGCTACGCCGCCGGAGAGCGTAAAGAGAAAATGGCTCAGAATGGGCCCCTTTGTTCGCTTTACGCTAATAAGACCCCATTATGACACTAGTTCCTTCCTTTTTAGCGATCGGTTAGAGAGACTCGAGCTTCACGTACCTTTAGGCGCTTTTTTTTACCTGACTGCGACGAAGCGAAAATAAGGGCCGAAATTTTTACCGGTGTGTATGCATGTCGGTATGTATTCATCAGTACTCACATAACTTCTAGGTTACTCATCATAATGTAACAAATTAGGTATCATTAGAATCATTTAGATCGACCCCTGGTTATAGGTTATGTGATGTTTTATTAAATTGAATGTGGCGCCCTCTAGAGGACATAAAGTCATGAAGTAGACCAAAAATTTTTAGCAATACCGTGTTAAGTATCCAATAAAATATATGTATATTGTTAAATGTTGCTCGCGCCTTTGCTTGCATGCACCCGATAATTGGCAACAATTTCTAAAATCACGCCTCAGATGTGGACCAAGCATATTTTCTCCAAATCTACCCGTAATTCATATACGATGAATACATATTTCATTGTGGACTATGGTACACATGTTCAAATTATATTTACATGTGTAATAACAATTTAAAGCCCAAACAAAAAACCAAATGTAAAGCGTATCTGCAGGTATTTTTTTAATTTATATTAATATTTTTTAATTTTTAATTTATATTTCTAACACAATTTAAATAAAAATTAATTTCCAAAACTACAACCCCACTACTAAAACATCACGCTCTAAGAGGTATGGAATAAAAAATATTCCCATCAGAAATTATTACGTACAACCTATTCAATATTGTTTATTACATAAACAACAAACACGTAATATATTTAAATTTATTTAATACATATTCGAAGTGGGATTCAGAGGATAGCCATGGTCGTATACCAGGTCATACATTTGGTCACCTGCCGTACTCAAGATGTGTAGCATGATGCACTTTATCTAGCAGTAAAGCCTATCATCCCTTACTGCTGTTTGAATGTATTGTTTTTTGAGTGTATTTGGCCATACGACTATCCTCTGAACATCGCTATGAATGTGTATTAAATACTTTATAATACATTACGGGTAATTTATTTATTTAACAGACAATAAATATCGAATATTTTGATACTTAAGGATTTTAGATTCGAATACTTTCTTGATTGATACTTTTTAAAGCGTGATTTTTTTGTACTCGAGTTTTAATTTTTTCCGTCATACACGAGAGCACCCTAAGCCATCAAGGCTCCGACGTTTAAAAAAAAAGAAAAAAATGAAAAAGAAAACGTTGGTCAAGTGCGAACATGATGTGGCAAATGAAAGGATTCATTATGACAGATATTACTATTTTTTCAGTGCAAAACACCTTTTCATTTTATTAAATGTATTTTTCAACTTAGGTACATCCTTAAAAAAGGATAAAGCAAGCCTTACTTGAGATCATAAAAATTGTTTGAATTCTCCAATTATTCGCGCACGATTCCCACGATATTTTTATTTATGTCGTTTTAAATAAAAAAGTTATTATATTTTTATGTATACTGTAATTATTTACTTGAATTCATTCTCTTTGAATTCCAATTTAACCTCCCTGACAAGAAGTTATGGCGCATACATCAATAGGTTTTGTCCTCTCTGAATAGACAATCGTAGATGGCCTAATAGAAAAAGTCTAATAGGGTAACTGGCCTTTGTTCTCGCTATCTGTAGTTTTTTCTTGTAAAAGTCCTGTTTTATTATTAAATATACACAAAACTCTTAAATTTTCCTGACAAAGTTAATATGAATACAATAATTTTCTAATAATTCTTAAAATTGCACTCTTAATATTAATTACAAAAGCAAAGTTATCTTGTAATTATTTTAAAATTGGTATATAAAATTACTACTTAAGTGAGCGACTTTACCTTGATGTCTTGAGTTTCCCATAAGAATATGATAACTTTCAGCGGGACAATTTGCTTTTAATAATTCATATAGATAATAGGTACGTAGACATGTGATATGAAAAATTTCATAAGTATCGTTAAAGATATTTCTAAGAAATCAATTATGAATAGTATAATATAATTGTTACGCAATAATAATGAATACTTCTGGTTACCTAAAATAGGTTTTAGGTTATGAAGAACGTGTTATAGTCATAATAATCAATTTGTTAAAAATCTTTAACAAATAAATGTTTTTACCTTTTTTTATATTAATTTATAAAAGAGACGAACATGTAAGTGGGGCGCACTGTAAGTTTCTGGAACTAGCCAATTACATAAGCAATAACTAAAAAGTAATTACTGCATTTTAAAATGGAACCCTTTGGCTATTGACTACATTATGTTTCATCTGACTGTTAATTGTTTTTACATTATGACGTCATTTTAAAAATGTCTTCATTACTACAAATTTCATTCCTGAAAATTTTCTTAGTATTCCACAATTTTAAGTGTGATTTGACATTTCAGCAGAGCCTCGCTCGTCTTCGTACTGCTTTTGGAGATGAAGCACCATACAAGACGACTATTTATAACTGATTTGTAGAACTTAAGCGCAGTCGTGTCATTCTCAGTAACGAATTACGTGATCGTCGCCCATCCCGATGTGAACAACAAAATATGAATCTTATGTGCCGTATGATCGAAACAGATATGCATGTGACCTATCATAAAATTCGAGCATCCATATGCATGATCATGAGTCAAATACAATTAACTTACACAAACATTTGCATATGAAAAAGCTGTGCTCGCAGTGGATCCCACACAATTTGATTGAGGCTCAGAAAACGGATCGCATCACTTAGTGCAATGCCATCCTTACTAAATTCAAGGAAGAGGCGGAAAATTTGGTGTGGGACATAGTGACAGGTGACGTAATATGGATTTATTGATACGACTCAAAAATAAAGCAGCAATCGACCGTATTGATTTTATCTAGATGAGGTCTATCGAGATGAACCGAAACCAACCAAAGTGGTGCGCAAGCAAAGTACAACTAAGCGGATAATCGCTTCTTTTTTAATAAAACTGGACACGTGGCTACTGTTGCTTTGAGGAATTGTAATATCGTTAATAGTGGTACATGACCATTTGTTTGACGGAAGTTATTAACGAACTCCGTAAACGTAACTGTAAATGTCGTATCATCTTGCACCAAGACAAATCCAGTTCTCATACGGTCAAAGAGACTAATAAATTTTTGAAAGAGAAAAACATATATTTTATGAGTAACCCTGCATACAGACCCGACCTTGTGACTTTTTTTTTGTTCGCAAAAATTAAAAACCGAGTACGCGGTCAACGATTTTCATCACCAGAAGCGGCTGTTGGTGAGTATAAAAAACATGTTTCTTAGGTCACCAGGGAGGAGTGGTATGAGTGTTTTCAAAATTGGTTTATTCGTATGAAAAAATCAATTTATTCTAACGGAGAATATTTTGAGAAACAATAAATTCATTTTTAACCAATCATAGGAAATTATTTCTCATTCATTCCAGAAATTTTCGTTGCGCCCTACGTATTAGATAAACATGTTTTATGAACTGAAAGAATAAAAATTGGAGTAATTTATATTGATTTTTCATTTTTGATTTCTAAAACTTAGTTTTCATTATCAGTTTTAGGGTTCCGAAGTCAATACGAAATACTTATAGTTTCTCCATTTCCGTTCGATCGTCCGTTTGTCTGTCTGTACGCCTGTTCGCAGCATATCTCAAAGGCCCCTAATAGTAGAAAGCTGTAATTTGATATGGATGCACATATTAATCACGCTGACAAAGTGGTAGAATAAAAGATTGAAAAATATGTGTTTCAGAGTAAGTCCCCTGTATGTAAATCGGGGATGATTTTTTTTCCCATCTAGCACTTGGTGTAGGGTATCGTTGGGGTATTATTCTAAAAAACTATGAATCTAAAAATACCGTTTTGTGCTTTGGGGATCCGTTTGCGAAATATTAAGCTTTAATTTTGTTAGAGCATAGTGTCCTCCCCCCAAACCCCCGACAGCGAAATAATTATTCGTGCATATGAAAAAAATTACGGCACTAACATATATATATATAACGAAATTATAAATAAGACTATCACAGCTAAGTAGACTTTATATGTTAACAAGTAATAATTAGACCATTTGTAAAACGTACTTGGAGAAGTAAAAAGAAATATTTCGTGAAAATTCCATTGAAAATACTTAGATGGTGTTGTTGGTTGTTTAATATCGGTATTAAGTATAAGTTTATAAATCACGTAAAATTATAGAATTGTTAAATCACAACATCCTCCTTAAGACACGTTCTATATGGGCCCGTTTTAGACTTATTAGCCATTAAACCATCAGCTCAAATAACTGGTTCATAGTATCAAACAAAGTCCTCTTCTGAATTGCATATTGTGACGGGTAGTCACCCGTCACAATATGCGGATCCTACGCTTGACCCGAAACGCACTTGGCCGTATTGTCTAAATTTTTACTCTTCTCACAGATGATTCCTTATCAATATGACGTTGAAAAGTGACAAAATTCTTGGAAATCATTACCGCTGTTTGCGAAGAACCAATAACATATAATAATTTTTGCAAATTATTGTACGTGATTGTGTTGCCTATACATATAATGAAATCTTAGAATTCGTGTACTGTGTATTAATAAAAAAAAAATGCTGGAAGCAATGAAGGATCAAACGTGAACACGAAATAAAACACGAAAATATTTATTTTTTTATTTTCCATTATCAGTTCGCCTGTTAGTTTGAAGGCACACCACGCAAGAATCACTCGATCAATTCAAAACATAATTTCTGATAAACATGAGGCTTAAGTCGGAGTAACATTAAACGCTTACTAGCTTTTTGCCCCCGGCCGCTTTTGCTTGAATGTGGCACAAAAGCCTTCCATTTTTATACCGGTCGGTTATTGATAACAGTAATGTTCAAGGGAAAACGAAGATTATCGCAAATCCGCAATTGAAATTGCTACTAGGATCGGGATCAAGAGTCAAAGCGAGATTGTTTAATAAGAGGATTCATTCTGCATTTTTCAGGATGTGTTTTACAGGATGTTTTTGTACATGGTCCTCCAGGATGATCTGACCCGGATTCGGGTTTAAAATCGATACCAGGATCGATATAGGGGGCAGGACTGCATCCAGGAACACGATGGCAGCGTGATCGCGTCGATATAAAGTATGAACAAACGCGTTTTATGTTGACTATAGTGAAGCCGCGGGCGCAAGCTAGCACGCAATACAAAATATCTCCCTTCAAGTCATCGAAATAGAAAACCATAGAAGTATTCCTACATAAACTAAATGACCAAACGAATTTGGCTTCGTAGTCGGCGTGGCAAACGGTATTGGCTTCGCCTCCGTACAGATTTTCAACGCGTATCCTTATTCTTCCTTTTTCTTTCTCTTCAGTTCAGAAATAACATTGTCATTCGAAATTACATCTAAAACAGATAATAATAAGGTCCAGTGTATTAGATTTATTTAGTTTAAAATATGTTGTATATCCTCATTTGCATTTGCTTGAGTTATGTGGCACGAATTAAATTTATTCGACGTCATTATTCTATGCTTTTCTATTTCGATGATACAAATACTATTAAAAAACTGATCTCAAATCTCTGGGACACGTGTGATAACTTTGTATGACACGTTAACCACAGCTATGTCTTGACAACCCCCATGCTGAAAAATTTGTGCCTCCCTTCCGCCCGACTTTGGAGGTCATCATTTCAGCATTGAACATGTGAAAAGGTGAAGCCCGCGTGAAAATCCCCGACTGGCGTTCAGACGGGTTAGGGAGACATGACGTTACCATGGAGACCGAGTTAACAAACCTACAGATTAAATATAGAGATATCAACGTGAAGTTAAGAATCTAAATTCGATAGAGGTGGTAGTTTTTACCCTTTCGAAGGTATCAAAGGAAGGTAGGTAAGGAAGGAATAGCTCAGCACTATAATGAAGTTGACTACGTTGTTGTTAAGACATAAACGACGAATTAATAAATGACATTCAACTGTTGATAAATTACTTTAGACTAACTATGGACTAGGGTCGAAAAACTTGAAATTGAAGGATTTTGTGAATTACCTAAAAAGATTTAGTGGGATGATGAGACCAAAGTAATATTTAACAATAATGATTAAACATGTCAAAAATTCCACGTTAATGCTAAAGTGTAAGAACAGCGCATTTTCTGTTACTTTTTACTTTGACTCAAAATTGTTAATCGCAAAACCAACAAACAGACAAAAACATTTACTTTTTGACATATTAGTTGAAAAAACACTTTCAAAATTATAGCATGTGGACAAAATAGAGAACCAACTTGCATCTGTGTATTTACAACGTTATTTGTTAATTTTGTAGATTTGCGCCAACACTATATGTAACTGAGAACTAAAACAACCAATAAAATTCATATTGCATCGTAGACCACACAATTGTTCTAAGCCTATATGAATGTTTGTCTTAACAATTTTTTGCATTACAATTTCATTGAAAAGTACCGCATCTATAATTTGATTCCTATTCCCTGTTACAGCTTATTACGCAAGGGACACGACGAATGTCTACGGAATGATAACTGTATAGATAAATTCAGATGCTGTGCTCGACCTTCCTCGGCGAAGGGAGGCTCGAAAGATTAAAGTGAAACCTCCACAAATAGACGTGATGATTGCAAACACTTTCATGCCCTTCAGACCCACCTTAATGTGAGTGGACCCTTTGTACGTTCCATACAAGAACTTGTTAGGGTCTGCATAACATTCTGTGGTGATTTTAACTTACTTATATATTTAGCGACGTAATTTGAAATTATATAAATATTGCGTTTCCTAATTCATAATGAAGTTTATATTTACAGTTTTAGGGAAATATTAATCTAGTAAATGATTTAGCAGTTATCGGCCTAGTTGACTATTATTTAAAGCCCGTAGCTCAAATTACTTAAACTACGTCGTTCCAAAACCTGAAAATACGCAAACGAAGCCGTGTACGTGGACTAGCATCAAATGAATCAATCAAACAGGCAATCTTGTATCTGATATCGTAGTAAAGTGTCTGTACTCTCAGCAAAAAATTACCAATATATAAGTACGTACTCATTTAATTATTTCTTCGTCTCCTTATTTGCAAATATCTGAATTGTATTCAAAATTATAAATGCGTAAATGGAATAAAAAAGAAACGGACCATGCATTTTAATGAACTTTATACCCGTCCAATAAAAAGATTCCCGCCTTTGTGAAACAGCACCTAAAGAAATTTCACCTCAAAAACTCATTAGAGTATTATTTTTGATTACGTATTTTTTAAAAATTTTAAATTTTCGTAACGTAAAGTTGAAAAATGTTCTACCATATATAGGTATACATGTAAATGTAGATGTTGGTTCTTTACATATGAAATATAAATAAATATTTTTATATATAAATATTTTCGCCTTTATTTGTGCTGTGGGACCTTGTTTTTTGTGAAAACTATGTAATAGGATTAATTTAATAGAAAGTACCCTACACCTATAGGTTTTTTAGTAGATTTCATAAATCATTTCATTATTGACGCAACTTTTGAATGAAAAATTTTGTTGTTTTCCGACTTAACTGGACAAGTTGAGTCAGAAAATACATTTGGCTCAGAAGTTTATACATTTATATTTTTATATTTATATATATATATATAAATGCGATATAAAGAGGGGCTTGTCAGCACAATAGCGTCTACAATGCTTTAGAGATCTTAATGAAACTCAACATACATGTTGTATCGATAATTACTAAGATGGAGTTCATATTTGATGTGAGTTCATATTTGATATGTTATAAGAATGACATATAAAAATAAAATGAAGTCTAATTCCATTTCGGCTGCCGAATGGCCTTTTATTTACTTGCTATAATATCAAAATATAAGGTGTAAATGCTCATACGTTTTTGATAACGACGACCTAGAAGTTTAATTTTTTGGTAGGTCCAATGAACTGGAGACCAAAGTGTCTGATATTGATTTCAACTTGATACTTCCCTGCGTTTAAAAAAAAACTTGACCGACAGACAGACGAACAACGAAGTGGTGCCAAAAGGTTTCTTTGAATTATTTTTAAACACGGAACCCTAAAAAAAAATACGACAGTCAGACGGTCGACGTAAAAACATCAAGTACCATACTTTTCATTATTTTGGTATAGGATTCAAAGTTGTCATTAAGCTGATCAGAAAACTCGCTGAAATAATGAAACGCACAAAAGACATCATTAAGAATCTTTCATTGTTCACCGTATCGTTACGTTGATTAGGGAATAAGCGATCCGCGAAGATGTAGGCGAAAATCGATGTGCTCATTATACGGATGTTGTTCGACCGAAACAGAGCACGCAGATTAGTGTTGTCCCTAATTACATCCTCATCTTTATGCTCATTAGAATAAGAAATTTTAAGGCTTTCGCGTGAATTAACTGTATCATAAACACGAGGCGGCGTTAATATCGTGATATAAAGATTTTACAGATTTACACATTATTATCTCAATAAAAGTAGTCTTCATTTTATCTCAATTTAAGTCAGAGCATCATTTTTAAATACCAATAAAATGTTGCTAAGAAATTTTAAATACACTAATATAACACTTAGGCTGCTACAACCTGCGATGAGGATGCTTGTATTTATCAATTTAGTTGTCCTCAAACGCACTGAATGCAATACAGCTCTAAGTCGTCTTACGCACTGGCCCGAAATGCAAAACATGAACATAAGCAAAATAGGATACCGCGAATTCAATTAAATGTGAACCCAGTCAATTCGATGCATTAATTCAGTGATAAATGAGGATACTTGTCTTCGCCCTCGCCTTCGGCTGCGTGGGTTCAAAATATCTGCTTTTTTTTTTTCGGAATCAAAGTCAAAAGTGTAACAGCGTTTTTTTTTATTTCGTGTACTACACCTACTTAAGTTCCGTCCCCGACTTCGACCACGTATTCGAACTACTGTACCGACTCTAAAAATTAATTCACTCATAGACAGTTGCACTATCCTCAAGTGATATTGCCTACATTTTATTTTAATACTAACCCTCGGTTTCATTCAAATCGGAACTGTTACAAGTAGCTGAATCGGAATTGGTAACAGGACGAAGGGTACAGAGTCGAAAGCGGGAACGGAAGTAGAGTCGAAAACGAGGGTGAGGACGGAATCGTAATAGATAATATGACCAGGATTGAAATCAAAAACGACAGCGGGATTGAAATTAACTTCGATTAAAAGAAGAAAAATCAGTTCCAATCTGGTGGAGCATGGTACTAACTAAACAGACAAACCCCCCACAAGGAAGTGCAGAACAAGGTCTGTCGGGCCGGCTAGTTCTAGGCAAAAATTAAACTTGGATATTGGTATTTCAACACCCTATCAGACTGGAACCTTGGGTTTGCACGTCACTCGGCCTAGTGGAAAATACGAAGCAATTAATATCGTTTTAAGTTTTGAGCTCGATCCTGTTTTCGATTACAATCATAGTCCCGTTTTTGGTTTCTATTTTTAAATTTAATATATTATTTTCCGCCACGACAAAAAGATGACTTAGGATGTACGTACATATACTAAGGTTGATTTCTAGACATTCGAATGTATGAAATAATATTTCATATCTTTACATACATAATAAAACTACGGAATCATCGTGTTTACACATTGGAAACATTCATCAAAACCTGATTACGGGTGATATAGGGGATGTAAAGTATAAGGTTTGTTTTGAAAAGTCTATCTCTCTGTTTGTATGTTCGAATCATAAATTCTATACTACTAGACGAATTTACATGGGATTTTCAAGAGTAACTTCAACGTAGCTTAACTGCAACAAACAGACTTTATTTCATCAAAATCGTCCCCACGCAAAGGTTTTGTTTTTTTTAAAGGCGTTCACAGATAAATAAATTTGGCCAATTCATTTTATAGTACAATTACTTTGCATCAGGTAGTCGCTTCCGTAAATCGCATCAAAAAATCATATTTTTTTTTATTTACGGTGTCTCAGAGCAAAATCAAAACATGTTATGAAATCAAAAAAAAAAATAAAACGAATTACTTTCAAACAAAATATAGTAACACAATTTTTTTTTTTGAATATCTATATTAACATGTTGAATATGTTCATAGGTTTGTAAAATTATTAACGAGCTATTTTAAAATTATACAACATTATAATGAAATTATAAAA
>BGZK01002196.1:0-73178 GCA_005406025.1 Eumeta japonica | reverse complement strand
AAATCACTGTGGGTAATATCAATTGACTAATATCTTGATTCGCCGATCTCATTAGGTTAAACATGAATAACTTTACAAATAATGCATTTTCGAGCATTGGACACAAACATAAAATTGGTATATTTGTATAATGCATGTTGAACAGTTAATTTTTAGTTGAGCATATAATAAATTTAGAAAATTTTTATTTATGGAAAAAATAAATATTTTCTAATGTAGTAGACATCGATCAGAAACTAAACAATTACTACGAAAACAAAAGTTACAATTTTTACACAAATTACCAAATGATAGAGCACATCGGACGAAAAATATGAGAATTAGAAACAGTGTTTTTTTTATTATTTATGAGTGCAAAAAGTTTTGAAACCTCGAGAAGAGCTAAAACTGTAACATATATAATTTTTACTATTTATTTTATTCATTTATTATATTTATGTCTCTTTACCATTCATTTCCTGTATTTCTCATACCCACCTATTAACCTCTTTTGTATGTCAGGGATTCAAACTATTTGTTGATTTCAACATCAACTTTTTGATGATTCTTTTTCATCTAAGGAACATCTCAGTAAAATAAGAACAGCAAGCTTAGATAAATGGCAAATCATTTCTATTTCTACAAAGGCTAACACTAATATTACAATATTCATCTATGAAATTTTAATATCGAATTTGTAAATCAAATGACATTTGGTTAGCTAATGTCAATCCCATACATTTATCGTTCTATTCTTAAAGTATTTACGACAATAGAGAGCCACTTATCTAGACTTACAGAGAAAGTTCAAATTCAGAGTAGGAACTTTTGCTGAAACCTATTTCATTTTCTTGTTTTTATTCAATTTATTTGATGACATTTCAGCTGTTAATATGATCATGTTCTATAGATTAAACTTGACTCAGTATAGACCATTGTCTATTTTTAATAGACTCCATTCTCTATACTAATTTAGGAATTTAACAAAACTTTTACCTTACAAAATGTCTTTTTTGTCAGGTAAATTTTTTTAATACATTACGTAAGAGTGTCGTACCATCACTGAATCTACCACCACTTTCTCCAGTGACAGTACATTACAATCTAAGTAAGCAGTCATCAGGTCAAAGAACTATACTGTTAATTAATTAGTAACTTCACAAACACATGACCCATTCATTACCATCCCATAGATTCCTAGCATTTATTTACACAATTTCAATATATTATCCATAACTATTTCATTTTTTTTCTACTTATTTACAATTATATTTGGTAAATTCCATCTGCTTGTTTGTTCCTTTTTATTGGTAAGCACTTGCGAGTTAGTCGCTCTGGGCCTAGCCAGTGCCGTGTCAAGTCAACCATTAATACTGTGAAGCTAGCATATTATTTAAAAGTTGTCTTAAAACTACTCAAAAAATAAAAAGAATAATTTATAAATCATATATTAGCTCTTATTTGTGATAAGTAGTACAATTAATTTTACACAAAACTTGTAACTTTTGGACATGGCTAAGACTATTTTATTAAAATAATGAAGGTTATAAATAAAATTGTTACTGTACATTTTAACTGATAATTATGTGTAGATAACAGTAATAAAAATTGTATTATTTTATGAAACGGCATATGTGAAGGGTGATCATACACATTTCACCAAATTATTATTTTTTCTTTGAGAAACTTTACTTTCAATAAATAAAATATACAATAAGAGTACACAAAAATCAATTTTGGATTAGCAATTAAAATCTACCTTTACATTACTATATAAATTAGTTTTTTTTTTCGATAAAGTTACCCATTACCTTTTATTAAAAAAAGTAAAGGACATACAGTGTAAACTCCATGTAACATTACTCGATTTAACGACTAACTCCCTAAAGCGTCGAAATCACTTGGCCTTAGTTGGTTTAGCTTGCCTTCCATGCAATGATACACTCTATAACATTATACTCACTCTCAATAACAACACCGATTAAGTAATAAAAAGGACCTTTTAAGTTGGCAAAATTAGTAAAAGCTGTATACATTCTTTTGTCGCTTTATTATCCTATCCCGTAATAAACTCGACTGTCGGCGTCATGTATAGAAAATTTTCTTTTTAAGAAATTCGTTATTTTGTTTACAAATTGAGATTGCTTGCACTTGTACACTGTTGTTGACCATGATTAATAAACAAGAGTCATGGATTACCTATATGTTATCGTATTCTTAGTTGCTCACAAACTGTCAAACTGTAAACATAGCTAGTAAAAGAAAATCACTGTGTATTGATGAAAAAGTTCTACTGATACGCGCAATAGAAACGGGAGAGAAGATGAGTGATGTTGGCAGACGCTTTGAATTTTCTTTTTCGAATTTCCTTAGCTGCATTTAATGACAACTCTCTATAACGCCATAAAATACACAGTCCCTTCAGTGTTGTTATATACAGTTTATACTATCTAAATAACAATCTTTGTTATTTATATGTCCTACAAAGATTTAATTTTAAAACTGTTTGTAAAATTTTCTCCTACAATAGTTCAAATAGAATTAGTCACGTTTTCAAAATATATTTATAATTTATATGTTTATAAAGGAAAAAAATATGTGTTAACTCTGACACTGCTCAACTTCAAAGAACTTTTATCATTTTTGTTAGAGCAAGGTAAACCTGTTTTTTTTTGTAAATATAATAATATACAATAATCATCATATATATTCATATGCTAAGGATAAAATGTTTGCCTAAAATTTCACAATTACTCCACATAAATTTTATATCATTTCATAGATAATTGTTTGCTCTACCAGCATCAACAATGCTGCCATCTGACGACTTTAATTTTGAAACAACTTCAACATGATTAAAGGTCGGTAAAATAAGAACTCTATATATACACTTAAAATATTCTTTATGAAGAAGTTTTGTAAAAAAAGGATATAAAAGTAATATTTACAGTAATTTTGTAAACTGATATTATTGTACATAATTTGGGCGAATTCTGTGCATAGGGTATGTTTAGTATATAATATAAAAATAATAGTAATAAAATCATTATTTACTATAATATCAAAATCTTGTTATATGGTATAACTAAATATTTTCTTATTATTATGATATTTCATATGGAAATATAAATACATAGTGTAAATTATAAAATAAGAATATAAAATTGAATGAAAATTTACATTAAACAAAAAATTAAATTACTTACAGATTTTCAATGCCCTCAAATGCAAAAAAAAATCTTTAAAGCTGCATTGAACACTTAAAGATTTTAAAATAATGGCCTAAAAATTTGGTAATCTTGCATCTGAACTCCTGATGAAAAAAATTTCAGTTACCGATACTGCCCTACTAAAACAAAGTTGTATGGGACAGAGAATAATGTCCGTTTCTGCCTCAGCTACGTCCAATAACAATTTTATTACAATATCTTATAAGTCAAAATGTAATTATTTGTGGTATAAGACACATCAAAGTTGTGAAATACACTTTTAAAAAGATCATGTGTAGTGTTGACGTTCACCAACGTCGACGCCGCGTTTTCTAGGCATGTTCTAATATCGCAGACGTTGTCGAGCGGAATGCTGGTATGTTCTTGTTACAAATAACAATGAAGCATCAATATTCTACGTGATGACAAAATACTTACGAAAATTAAAGATTTTGATGTATGTAGCATTTTTAGTAAAAGTACATACAAAAAGTTGTATTGCGGCAGGCAATTGATAATATAACTAGTGCATTGAATATCCATATATTATTATATAGCTCAATACTTACATAAAAATACAGAACGATAAAATATGTTAATCTGCCGCATGCGCGCGTTGTAGATTACGCGTCATAGGCTATATATGAACGGCTAAGGTACTACATGTTATGTAATTAACATTTATCATTATGTATTGTGATTATTTACATGTTTTACGTTTGTGTCTTGTTATTATATCCATGAAGAGCTATTGTTTAACAAGTTTCACTTTCATCATGTGTATGTTGCTGTTCGCGTTTTTTTTTTTAATTTATTCCATTTTCGCAACTCAGTGTACAAATATATACAAATTACAAGTATGCCTTTCAATAGCATTTTCATCATAAGAAAAAATATAATCACTTAAAAGTAATCTTTGATATCTCAGTAACCTCATGGGTTTGATATAAAATTTTTAAATTTGTTTATAACTAGGAGTCATAAAAGTTTTAAACAATATGAATCCTGTAAAAACGCATCATGACTTTAGGGCATTGCTCTACATTAATGTAGACACTCTCCTATAAGTATTTCTGTTTTGTTCAGTATTTTTTTCATCTGACAGTCCTAGCAAATTAATTTATAAGAAAAAAAAAAATATTTATTTAAGCACTTTTCAACCCATATTTTATTTTCGCTACATTAACTTCAAAACTGCCAGCAAAAAAAATTATATCTAACATGTAATAAGCTATAACTGCACAAAATTTTGCATATAAAAGTTTATTTGTTTTATTGACAAGTGTTTAACTATTGACTGTAACACAGTAGCTGCCATGTTCAACAGAGATTTTATATTTTATTTACATATTTCAGGAGAAAAAATGATTCGCAACTATGTTCATATAAGTGGTTCTAATTAGAGTAAACATTGAATGAGACAGAAGAAAAAGTTGTAATGGAAGATTATCTAGATACAAAACTGCACTTCAATTTAAAATACAATAATAATCAGTAACATCAATAGGAGGCAAGAAAGTACCACTTCTTTTAGAGATTATTATTGCGACAATAATAAGCAATCCCAATCAGTAACTGGTTGATTTGTTTCTCAATCAACATTTCAATGTCTTCTTCGCTATGATTAATGAACTATGCTTCAAGCTAACCACAATTAATACAGAATAGATGAAATCGGCTTCATAAATTACCCCTAAAAGGCGAAAATAGTTAAATTGAAAGGATTTGGATCTAAAATAATGTGCTGTTACTGTAGAGTAAAAAAAGGCTACATTTATTTTGTCAAAAAACTTGACCTTTGGTAAATTCCCTTTTTATTATATATTAAAATAGAAACACACCGAAGGAGTCCCCATTTAAAAACGCGTACCCAGCATGCTGGATATATAGTACCAGAAAACTAAGAATGGATAGGGACCAAAGCTTTGACAACTGTTGTCAACTGACAACTTTGTCTAAAAGTTGTTTATAAGTAAAACATTGTCCATGTGTTTTTATTGACATAAAAAATTATTAAACTAATAATATCCAGATTTTGTATATGAGTGTTAGCTACTTTAACCTTAGGTAAAATTTTGTATATTGTCATGTAGTTGGGGCCAGTATTGCACAGAAAACGAGGTTGAGGCTAAGTGAAAGGATAAAACAGAATGAATCAGAACCGATAGCAAAACTAGGATCGAAGCCAAGAGTAGAATTTGAATA
Organism: Eumeta japonica; assembly: GCA_005406025.1. Classification (NCBI taxonomy): domain Eukaryota; kingdom Metazoa; phylum Arthropoda; class Insecta; order Lepidoptera; family Psychidae; genus Eumeta; species Eumeta japonica. Next base: position 67,785 of record BGZK01002196.1, on the reverse strand, counting down.
GGCATCAAGCATTATATTAGAATTATACACAAAAAAAAAACCGGATATAAAGCTACACCATACTACATCCACTGAATGCACACCAGATGGTTTTGCGGGAACTTATATAAAACTGTTTGTGCAAATTGGATGGGTATAGAAATATGGTGTTAAATTTTGTGACATTCAGTTGTGTCATAGAAAACTGTTTCCAGCAACCGCAAAAAAAACTGAATTGACCAGCAATGGCATGTACATATTTAAATGATCAAGTTCACAGAATTCAGTTTATTTTCCTGTTTCGAGAATAGGGTATGAGCAACACATGTAACATGTAGTAAGTAAACTTTGCTAAAGCTAATGTTAGCTTTGACAACTAATCCAAACTCTATTAATATATAATAAGCATGATACCCTCATTCAACCTACATAACACCTCGTCACCAAACTCTAGTCATTTGTAGACTTACAGCCATTAAATTTATCTGTTTCGTCACTCGATGGGAGATGAGCTTCAATACTCGTGATAATGATAAAATTTTTACACTTATTACAATCAAAAGCTGTTGTTTCCAATAGACAATTATCTGTAGATACGTGTTTATATAGTCACTAGTCGGCCACGTGGTCACCTCTCAGTGACGCTTTAAACGACGTCATAAGCACACGCGTACGCAATCGCCCCGATGCGAATGCGTGTTTGACTGTTATCGACTTCTATTGTTGAAATATCACCCTAGTGTAAATATTATAAATAATTTTATGTAGCTGGACATGAAAAAGTTAACGCTTTTATTTTTAAAGTCTTACGCGTCATAATCACAAGACGGCGATAACAGATCTCATAGCCAGTATTATATAAAAGTGGAAACATGGAAGCCCTATAAATACTGTGTGAATTATGATTAACGGCAAATGACAACAAATTGTAGATCGGTACTTTACAAAACTGCACTTATTACTTAAGCCCAATGTGCTATATCAATGAATTATTGTCTCTAAATACATTTAAATGTAATGTACTGCAATAAATTATTTTAAAAGTACATTTACTATTTAATGCTATTAATATTACTGGGTTTTCTCCAATGAAAGGAAATTCACTCTAAAAAAATAAATGTACATTAAAAAATTTCTTTTAATCATTACAAAAATTATATCTACCATTTTATTTATGCCTAATTAGAAAATTCTCTGCATTTCAATGACATGCAAGGAATTAATTTAGAATGATTCGTTTGCATATTTCGTTTCAAAAATATCGAGATTCTTTCGATGTGTTCTTAAAAACTTTTACATTTTAATGTAATAATAGTTCTGATTAGTCATAACTAATCTAAATGAAACTCAACTACCTATTCACAGTCCAAGCATGCACATAGCTAAAATGTTGGCGCATCAATCATCCTGATCTATCTCCTCATCGCTGGCCTCTGCGCTTGTAAGTAGTCGGTGGGCCGCCTGAGATAGCAGGGCGCACCAGCAAACAAACAAATAATTTTGGGCCAATTCCTGCAAATAACATTAATGTTAAAACCTAAGTATGGAACACTGACTGGTAATTATAACAAATTAAACAGAACAGAAAACAGTTCATATAGCCTGAAATTGTTTATTACATATAAAAAATCAAACATTTATGTACGTTTACATATATTACATTAGATATCTGTCATGGTTACGCCCATGTGGATGTAGAATAATTCCCTTCATCTTTTATATCTGTCCTGTATTAATTCCATTCCGGAACTTGGTCTTAATACAGATTTCCATTTCAGCCTCTTTTAGAATCTGATCCTTTATCTCACTAGTTGGGCCCCATCTCAACTCTGCACATTGTTTCCAATTTCGTTCCTATTCTAAAGTTTAATCCAAGTTTCACTTTCAGTTCTTATATCAGTACCAATATAATAATAATATAAACTCACGTCTATTTCCCAGAAGGGTAGGCATAGACTATAAATTTCCACATGGTACTATCTTTGTATATTTCTCTTGCCTCATTGAGCTTGCTTTTATGTATAATACTATACCCCATGGTTTCACTCTTATGAAATTTGAATTGCACATGCCTGTTTTATACAAATGCATAACCAAAAGCATTTCATTAATAAAACACCATCCAAAATTATGTATACAAAGAAAAAAAAAAGCATATAGCCTGTAATTGTCATCAACAAAATGGCTCACATATTTTTTCAAATAAGACTGACTGGCAGTTTCAAAGATTAGAAGTTTAAATCAATCAACACTACACTTTTATAATACAAGTATAGAAAAAGCAGCTCTGTACAATAATACACAACAATCTGGCCATTTTCTTTTTAAAAAAGCTTGTTTATTGTGTACCTATTAATTTTCATCTCTTCTTTTATTTAATTAAATCATGAAGGTTAACCAATGAATAATAATAAATAAATAAATGGCAATCAAATTAAAACAATAAAGAAGACGGTAATCCACCGAGAAAAACATTTACTAAAAGTTTATGTTTCTTGAGAAAATACGATTATTACAAAAGATACCCCATTAAAAATTATTTCTTTATTATTTTTCATATCTTTATTATTAACCAACTGTCTACATTCCCATATATTTATTTATATATAGACACATTTCTTATCTAATTTTTTTAGTTTATATTGAGAAGAAAACTTCATATTTTTGGTATATCAGTCATATTGACAAATTCTGCAAAATTTTAACTGGTTACCTATTACACTTCAAATAATACAGCTCTTTGAACATAGAACAGGTAGACAAACAGAAAAAAATATGGACAGATGAGTGGAGACATCATCTTAATAATGTGGACCCTACAGGTATTCGGTGTAAGAGAGCCCTAAAAAGATAAATTGTTGAGTAAAAAATTGGACAGATGACACGGAATGGATGTTTAAACAACTTTTTAGGGTTTTATACCCATAAATGAAGAAACGGAACCTTTATAGGATCACTTGTGCGTCAGTCTGTCCAATTTTCTCCAAATCTTCTGAATCAATTAAATTGACATTTGATATGCTTAAAATATGTCTGTGTCCCAAACACAAATGTGTAACATAAATAAATGAATTTTAAATACTGAGAGTCACTTTTAGGGAGTAAACTAGAAATAAAAATATTTTTTTTTACAAACTACCATGTTATATATCAAATCAAAGCGCTTATTATGAAGATATGAATCATATTTTTTTAAACTGTCAAATAAATACTTTTAAAATTATTTCACAAATTGGATAAAAATTGCTCATTCCTTTTTTATCTCCAAAACTATAGTACTCAAAATTAAAAAAAAATTCTATGCTTATAAATTATGGGAAACTTATATGAGTATATACAGTCAAAATCTGTTATAATCACATTGAAGGGACTACTCATATTTAGTAATAAAAACTGATAGTTATAACAACCAGTGATGTTTTCGCCACTCATTTTTTCTTTCTGACAATGCCGCGCCGAGGCTGGATTGAATCCAACTAAACGAGCAAATGAAATCTTTAACATAACGTTGAGCAAAATCATTTGCTTTTTGTTAAAAGAATTGGTCCATTTATTGGCACATTATTTATGCTTTGATATTTGAACCACTTTAACAAAGCTTCCTCAATTTTCGTATGCTTCGTTGTTCTGGCTCATTTCATTTTCAAAAAATTTTTGTCATAAAGGGTTTGAATTTTTTCCCTCTCTTTCCAAATGGTTGAAATTGTGTCGAGTGTAATACACTATATTCTTTTCCCAAGTCTTGGTGTGGAATTCTACTTTATAGCTTTGAAATAGTATGCAATTTTTCTTCTATATTAATTTGTTTTCCTTTTGTTTGTGACATGTTAAAAGTTTCACAATTAACTCAACAATATGTTTTGGTATGTCTTGTGTACAGATAAGTTAAAAAACTGACTGAAGCGATATGAAGAAGCGGGCCTTGACTCTATGGCAGGCACATGTTTCGTTTCTAAGAATTACAAAAACCTCTGAACTCGACACATTATGTTTACTTTTACGATAATAGCCATTGACCATTATACTGTACCTATTCAAATTGTTTACAATACAGTTAAACTGGTTGTTCTACAGATATAATTCTCCAAAAACATTAGTGAAATGTGGTCGCTTAATGCGGTATGTCATAGTAACCAATGTTATAAAAAGCAATGTTTTTGATAGGGTGGTCATATATCATTCAGCCAAGGCTTTTGATTTTGGTCAATATAACTTGTATGTTGTTCTAAACGATGTTACCATAAACAGTTTTAACTGTAGTATAGTTTGCTACATTTTGGTTCATTTTCATTTCCAATATTAATAGTCACTCATTACGTATGTGAGTGAATACTTAATGCATATAAGTTTATTTTTTATTATTTTTGCTCTATCATAAAAGTAATAATATATGCAAGCAACAAACTTGGTGTGATCATAGTAAAAGTAAGGAAACACAATAAATAAAAACCAGTCAAATACGAGTAGGGCTCCTGCTAAGAATCTGCAAATTAATTAATGACAATCATTATGTACTTAATACAAATCTATTATATAGACAAACCTATTATGTTGTAGTATGGAAGCTTTGATATGTTAGGCTGAATCGCACTTGACTTTTTTAAAATCACTATTTCATATAGTGATGTGCAATCACATGAGCGTACTGAGCCAGGAGTAGCAGAAAAGAGCTCAATCACTATGACCAGTTTGTACTGAATCAAACAAGAGGAAGAATATATCGAAAGAACGCGTGAAACGCCTTTGAGAGCATTGGAATGATGGTTACTGTTTTAAAACAACAGATTGCATAAACAAAAACAGATGTTCAATGTTACTGTAGACGGTCACAATAAAATGATAAGACACCTAAATAAACAAATTGAATTTCAGCTTAAGAACAACCCATGTAAATAGACATTTATCTCCACCTTACCGAAAGTAATTTCAAATGTAATACATTACTTTTATATTATATGCCACTACTCAACCAGAAGTGCTTTTCAATATCATTTATCTTAATTATAATTATCAAATAATTATCTTAAATTCTGCAATAAAACTTCAGATAATTTTCTTAGTCAGATTCGTAATAGATTCTGACCAAACATCCCAACTCAGTCAATACAAATCTGTTTGGCATAATTAAAAAAAATATATTGAATTTCTTTTATTTTTGGTAATGCTTTTGCGGAAACATATTGTTTGAATTAACACTATGAAAAAATCTTTGAAATTGCTCACTAATGGAAAACCAAAAATATTGATATACAGTATTTAGTTTTATGCCCTTCATAGGAAAAAAAAAAAGGGAAATTGGCGCAACATTTAACATAAGAACTTTAAGGTGGACATTGTGGCTTACTAATTAGTTATTGAAACCACAGAAAACACTTTATTAGAATGAAACAAGAGTAGGGGCAGCCTACTTTTGTTCTTTCTAGATAATATGTTTGAACATGTCAAATAATCACAATTGGCCGAATACAAAATCACATTGTGTAGATTACATTGTTTCATGAATTCATTATATTTTTCGTTACAGTCGACTCAAAACCATCTAATGGTTATGAAGAATGGCTTACAAGAACTAATACCCACCTTCTGCCTGGAATGTCTCGATCGCTGTAATGAACACTCATCCAGATAGCTGATATATATCTCTTCACCAGGCATAATTTGCTTTACTGCTTTCAACTGTAACCTATGGTTACCATAAGGAAATGATACTTCTGCATTAGGCGCGCAGCTGTGGTTACAAGCACTTTGTAATTCATAAAGGCCTGAGCCTTCTGTGTTGAGGAATGTACCTGATTCTGCAAACCATATATATATAATAAACACAATGTTAAATATATATATATATATATATATTTTATTTTTTAACATTGTGTTTATTGAAAAACAGAACTGTTATTACTACAATGTATGAAATATTGCTACAAATTAAATAATAACAGAATTTCAGAAATTTATCTCTTCCTATATTTCACATTTATAAATTATTTTTAGTAAATATACACTTGGATGGATTCTATTTATTTAATATTTAATGGCAAATTAAAAGTTTTTGGGTATGCTAAAGAGTAAAATTTATTTTACAATGTAAATAACTTTCTACAGAAATAAAATTAATAATGATGAATTGCTTTTATTAAAAATGTAGTCAATACTCCACACAACATTAAATAAGGTGATTGTCACTTACATCAGATGCTCAATTTTAAAACTGTACACAAATAAATATAGTTATAACCTATATAATTTTATGGTTATAGTGCTGGAGGTTATATAAATAAATAGTAAATTTATTGGTGACAATAACCATATTGGTGGATTATTAAAAAGGGCCAAATTTTAAGCACCCAAAACCCACAAGCTTGCATAGAAAAATTGATGGATGTCAGTAAGACGAGAGAGATATGCAAAGACCATACCATGTGCAAATCTATAATCTCTGCCTATCCTTCTGGGAAAAAGGCATGAGTTTACATTATTTTATTATTATTAGGAAATTTAATACACATTACAATTAATCTTTTTGATTAGTCTTTTTGTGTGCATAACATTAAGAACTTATAAACATAAAACCATAAACAACATAATGTTCATAAGCTCAAGTCTATCTACTAGAGAAGCAGGCAAATGTTGCAGCTTTCTTCTTGGTAAGATCCCCACACACCTGTTTTGCTTAAGTGAAATCCATCAATTATTTCATATAGGCATTGATTGCTTATTGTTTTCTAATATGCCACTAAATTGACTCGTCCATCGCATATATTCTCTTTTTTCTACTTTCATTAATCCTTTCCAGATAGATGAACCACCTGTACGTATCTTTATATTTTCAATATTTGCTTTGAAGCAACATAAATATTAAAAAACTGGTCAAGTGCATGTCAGGTCATGCACAATCTAGGGTTCCATAGTTACTCGTCATAATATGCAGACTTTAAAGGGGCTTTTTTGTTTGATAGTATGAACTTATTGATTGAGTGGACAGTTTAACAGCTAATAATGTCTAAAAACGGACGCACATAGGGTGTTAATGAATGATGTTATGATTTTATATTTCCTTAATTTTGCATGGTTCCTAAACAAATATTTACTACCTGTTTTACACAACCAACAACATAATCAAATGACTTGAGGTCGCAAGAGAAATACTGTAAAACATTTTCATACATTATTCAAAAATAACCAGTCCTTTTATCTTTTAAACAAAGTTTACATTAAATATACTAACAAAGGACTTTACTGTAATGCATTACTATTTTAATGTATTTACCGAAATATATAATTATGCATTAAATTTTAAGTGTGCGCTAAAACGAAACACTTATTAATAGTCTCAAAATGTAAAAATATGATGTGAAAAAGTACACCATCAAAAGAGTGCATCTTCATGGCACACATGGTCTTTTGTTGAGAAGCACAATTTTGTGCCTATATCCGATCATAATGAAAATGATTTAATTGAAAGTATTTATACTTTAATCTTTGTAATTATTTTCATATTTTTGGGCATATGGTTTAAAAGGAGAGAGAGACAATTTATGCTACGTTCGATTATTTTAATTATTTCCAAGAATATTTACTTAATTAAAATAATTGCTTAGAAACCTCAAGGAGTCTTTAAAAGAACTGTCAATGTATGTGCCACATGCTGTTATTTACTGAAAAAAATTTTTTTCAGCTTTTATTATATATAAATATATCGAGTGCCCCCTCCAAATATTTGTTTTTTGTTATTTAACTACTAAACTAAATAACGGCTTACACAAGTCACCTATACTCCAAATTTAATCATTGTACATATCGTAGGTTTTAAGTAAAATGTCTGACATATGGGTGGGCAGATGTATGGATGGTCTGACAGACATAATGAAACTATAAGGGTTCCGTTTTTGCCAATTCTGCTACGGAACCTATAAAAAATTAATAACATATAAAAAAGATAAAAATAATTATTATACAATTCATCTCTCCACACTATTCTTAAAAAAATTCTCAGTGTATAGAGATATCACTATGATGGCACTCAACAGATAACAAATAAAGAGCAAAATATGACACGTTTCCATGTTTTCAGATTAATTTTTTATGGAACGAACTTCAGATCAAAGGAAATTGGGATTGAATTATAGAGAGAGTTTGACATCAAAATCGAAACCTGGTTTATGATCGAAATTGAGAGTTAAACCGGGATTGGAATCCAAATTTAAAAGACAAGACTGGGATCGGAATCATAATTGAAAGATCATTGAGATTTTAACCTTAACTTTATATTAGAAATTTCTACATAGTCAATTTCTCTACGGCACCGCACATTTTTAAATGCACACTATGTATAAAAAACTTATTTGAGAAAATAACAGTTTAAAATCAATTATCTAAAAACTGTGACAAAATTATTATGCTCCTACCATCTCCATAATGTCAGATAAAGAATTTATTTTATAATATCATATATTACTCAAAGAAGAAAAATATTCTTCTTTATAATATTTGAGTTTCCTTTTGCTATTAATAATATGTACTACTCATAATACACTGCGCAACCTTATTTAATTAGATATAACAATTTACCTTCTTCTACATATTGATAAAGTTTATCAATAAACAAGTCAAGCTGGGTCCTTTCATCATCAGACATTGCTATAGATAGAACTGCATTCACCCACATAGCCAATGGACTTGTACCAACTCCTTGTCCGTTTGTTCCAACCAGAGCCATCAATGTACAAAATCCTTCTGGTGTTAGAAACTGAAAATTTTATATGACCCAAATAACTTATATTATAAGTCTTTTTTGATAAGTTTTCAAATAAGATGCCAGACTTCTTACCTCTTGTATGTGTTCACCATTTATGACATTTGCTGTCAGCTCTCTGAGTGTGTTTAATTGATTAGTGAACTGCTCACCTAGCAGTTTATGAACCAATTCAGCATCTTCATTTACAGTTCTATGACAGAATTGTTTTATTCGAGCCACAGCCGAATTAGGATCAGAGCTCTGTTGTATGAAAGCTAATATTCGTACAAGCAACATTATACTTGTTGTTTCAGGAGGATAGTGCATTTGTCTGAAATAAATTAATGAATTGGAATCAAATGATAAAATATTCAATTACTCTTAGTACCGGTTTAAAAATTTATCCATTAGTAAAAAAAATGCTCTTAATACCACTTTAAAAATTTACTTCTACATTCAGATTTGTGTTAAAATCTTAATCAAAAAATATTAATATTTACCTTGTTTAAATCACAAATAGTTTGTCAATCTCACAAAAATACAGCAACCTAATAAATGTTATCGATAAAATCAAAAAGTCTGATATAAATTGTGATATTTAAAAAAAAATATTCCAACAGGTAAGCCACTTATGAAAAATTATTTAATCCACAGACTATGTATTTATGATTTACATGTACCTATCTATATCATGCAGATACTTTTGAACACTTACTTCCATGTCTCCAAAAGCACTACTATTGGATGTCGAGCATCTGCCGGATTATGGCAAAGAGCATTATGGTAAGTCATATAAGCATTCTGCCGACATACAGGAGAACAAAACAGTACATCACATTTTTCACATGTGACGGTTGTTCCAGATTACTATTAACGCAGTCTGGATGCGGCAAAACTATATCAGGTTTGCCTGCCAAGCGTCTCACATTTTGTTCAGGTGTTTCCAATGGCCTGAAATTTTAAATTAGAACCAAGTGAATATAAAATCCAAACAGTCAAACATAGTGTAAAATCTTTATATATTTCTCAGATTAACGATACATGTACACCAATGAATATTCAAAGCAAAATGTTCATAATGCCAAAAATATTTGTTAAGAAATTACATTTAATATCATAAAACAAAAAATTGTAAGTGAAAAATAAGAACCTAACTGAATAAGTAATATTAAATTACATAACAAAATAAAAATATTTTTACAAAAATTAAAAGAAAAGTCAATAAATAAGAACTATAGTCATGAAGAAGAAAGGTTATGACAAACAGGCAGACATTCAGAAACGTATCTCACTAATAAGAAATCCCATTTCAGTACAGAACATTAAAAAATAAATGAGATAAATTTGGGTTTTTGAGACACAATAGTTACATACTACAATTTCTATTGTTCTAATTTATACAGTGATTCCATCAATTTTCTTTGTAAAATTTAACTAAACTTATGTTCAATTACACAAATGCAATCTACACCAAATGTCAATCACAAACTTTATGGTGTTCTATTGTAACTAAAGTAAAGAAATAGAAGTTGTATTTTAATTTTAATAAGGGTGAATATAAACATCTATTTCTTTAACAGCAAAAGGTCCCTGCAAAAATACACTGAGCTGGAGACTTACAAGAACAATTAGAAAAAGGACATGATAAGATTATAAGAAAATTTTAAAGAAATACTTTATTTTAGATGGTCTCAGAAAAAGGAACACCATAAATTCAAAACTATACAGTCATAAAGGACAGAGTGCATGTACAATAACACAAAACCCGTCATTAGTGATTTAAAACTGCTTTCAGGCTACAATGAACCGCTGCATTATCTTTAAAGAATATTCTATTTTATTAACAAACTGATGTTATAAGCAACAATTTTGAAATAGTATATTGATGAACTAGATGAGATTTTTTTTGAATATTCTTTGAATGCAAAAAAATTAATGGCACCTAAAACTTCTATGTAAATAATGTTTTATCCCCAATATACAGTTTTAGGTACTTAGTTATTTAGAAATGCAATAAAAAGTATATATCTATAATAGCACAATCATAGTAAACCTCCATTCTTGAATGAGCTTTAAAAATCAAATGTCAATGCTTTCCACCCATCTTATTTCATAACTATGATTACAAAAAATGTGCAACTATTTTCAAATGTAACTACTAGCTATGTTATAAATGAGACGCTTGTTCTGTTGTACATTTGATTTTTAATGTCATGATGTGTATGTAAAATGGTAAAAATGGTAAAAATGTGAATTTTTTGTTTATAGCAAGTTACTTTTGGCAAAAACTATACAGCTATCAGTAGAAAAAGGAGAAATCGCATTATCGCACGCATTTGAATAACTATAAGTTGTGTGACACTGCCCAATGTTATTTACTTTACGACGATTTAAGGTGCTTATATAATTCAAATAAAAAAAATATTCGAGTTAGTTTAAGATGTTATTGGAAGTTTGCTTACCTCATACAATATTCACACGCAAGATATCGGTAGGCCGCATTCCAAGCAAACTGACACGATACTAATGGAACTTCTTCAAGTATTATTTCACCTTCATTATAAGGTTTAGTAGCAAACAAACCTTTACCCTGAAAATTGATGTTCGAAATACTTAACAGTGTTTCAAGTATTCTAATGATTACAATTTCCATATAAAATATTTATTCCAAATACAAACAAAGTATATACCTACCTTTTTACTATTTGTTGCTTTGATTTCAAAACCTTCCATATTGAATAAAACTTTAATTAATATTGACAATTATGTCCTTTTATATATCATAAATTCCTTGTAACAACAAACGAGTGTATCAGTAGATACAATTTGCAGGTTAACAATAAACCTTATAATGCCACTCAGTATTGCCAATATAAATATCTAGCAGGGGTTACACGTTAATTTACTGTGAGTTTTTTACATTAGCACAGTCATAGACATGTTTGAAGTAAAATGAGCGAGCTTTAATCGATTGACTGATGGAAATATTCTGAAAATAAGATTTTTCCATCAACCAACCGTCAAAAATCATTTAAGTAAACGTGGAACCGTTTATCGACAATTATCTGTTAGTCACGTCACTGGCAGTGACGAAGCTTGACGTGTTTTATGGACATGTAATTTTTTGGATTGCACATGCAACTTTCGTTATAGGAAAAAGCGTCGCGTCCTTATTGAGTCAATTGTCGCCTTCATATAATTCCCTGAATTTATAAGAATAATTTATTAAACAATTGGGACACTTCCTCAATAGTAAGATACCACTGGCCCTTAATACACTAACAAACCCCAAAACTAATACACATTTCTAGTTACTCTATCTATTCAGCTTTAATGCATGTTACGTGTTTCTATCTGTTACTGTTATTTTTATATTTTCAGGAACAAAATTTTGACAAATTTAATGCTTATCGTACGATAAAATACTTTAAATAATAAACGCTCTAATGTTTAATTACCGAAGAGAACTAAAAAGAAATATATCGTATCGTGAGATATTCAGTATGAATGAAGTTTCTTATGCTAACCATCAAATATTAATAATAAATTGTGGTCAAGGTATTTTGAAAAAAAATAATGTGGGTACAATATTTTATAAATAAATTTATTCAATATGTAAAACACTACCGGTTACTTGCTCGCTTCGCTGGGTATAAATTTAAATTTGTAAATTTTTTTTTTATTGTACAATTGTGACCCCGGTTTTGTTCCCATGTATCGAACATAAATGGTTTTATTTTCTATATCGACCGATTTTTCAATCACTTCAATCGTGATCAAGGTCCTGTTCTTGATGTCAATTGTGGTCAAACTGACGGATCTGGTCCCCGTCATGCTTTGGTTTTAATACAGAACTCGATACCCATCTTGGTCCACCTTTGACTATTAATGGTCGTAGTGACAACAAAGTACTATTTATACTGCAGCAGACATCCAAAAACATAATACTATAAGAATCTTAAAACCATCTACAAACGATTTCACGTCGAATGGTTAAAGTCTCAATTACAATCCATCCAGTACTCAGCGTATGACAAAAATACAAACAAACACACTTTTATGTTTTTTGTATTATGAATAGCCTATACCATCTACAAACGATTTCGCAGCTTATGACAAACATCCATGCAAACGTACTTTTACATTTTCCTTTTATAAATAACTTAAAACATCTACAGACGATTCTGCATCAAATAGTCATGGTATTATGCCGATAAGTATAGTTTTGAAAAACCATTATGATATGGCTGTTGTAACCAGGGTCAGCTGCCGAAAACAAAACTCCTCAACAACGAACAGCACAGACACGAAATTGTGTATATGAATTTAATTGTGATAGCCTGTTCTAAATATTATCATAACATACTCGTAGTTGCTGCATCCAACGTTGACTCTCAGCGAGGGAACTCCTCAACAACGAACAGCGCATGCCAAAATGGTGTATATGAATTTAATTGTGATAGGCTGTTCTAAACATCATGATGACATGACTGCTCCACCCAGGGTTGACTCCCAGCGAGGGAACTCCTTGAGAGTGAACAGCAGAAACACGAAATTTTGTATATGCATTTAATACGATACCTTATTCTTGACACTATCATGACATGGGTATTATAGCAGGAGGGAAGGATAGAAAGTGTAACGTGGTTTTATTCTAGTAATATAATGCTTTGACAAAAAAGAAGGAACTTTAATGTCGATAAATGGTTAAAATATAGAAAACGGTTTATTTCTAATCGAGGTTTTTTTTTATTTTGCTTCTTTTTCAATTCTATAAACTTATTTTTATATTTTCTTTATACCTAACTATTTTTGTAAAATTTATTTTATTTTACCTTTCTTAGTAACTGTATAATTATAACTTCATAATTCATCTAGCTATTTTACATAGGGATTAAGCCATATTTAATATAATTGGCGAGACATTTTTTTTTTTACTTTTGTATGGACCAAATGGATCATTCCAGGGTCTTTATATTCTTAGTTGGCAACGCGCCATTATCTAGTTATTTTTGCACAAACTACTTATACAAATTATTCGTATTCTTTATAATATTAAATTTTTGCAAATTATACAGATCACATAAGCATTACTACCACATTAAATAAATTCACCCTCTTTCTACTGTTATCACTAAAGAGTTCCGATGTGTTTCTTCTTAGATTATCACGTTGGAATTAGATAAGAGAATCTAATTCCAACGTATGTAGAAAAATTAATAAATAAATTTAATTCTATGTCTATTAGGTTTTGCTATAGGAATTAAGAGTTTCTGTTACCAAATCACAGTATTATGGCCTTACTCTTAACCGTTAAGGAATGTTTTGGCTTTCATCATCAGCACAGCAGCATAATATGGTGACTTCCAGACAGAGACACTTGAGTAACTATAAAAAGGACCCAAACATATTACATGTGCTATAATATTTATGGGTATCTTTCTTTTTCTCTAGAATTGCACCATCAGATTTTGATTTGGCCACTATGAGGCCACCTTAAGAGTGTACTTTCTCAAACTAGAAAATTATTTTTGAAATCGATTAATAATTGATAAGGTCATCGATAAACATGCACAACAAAATTTGTAAAACGGTTGACCCAGTAGGCCATACCTAAAACTTTCCGCATAATGTTTGTCGATGTGTCTTTAGCTTCTTGAGTTATAAATATAGCCGGTGTTTTTTTGAGCTTAACAATTTTAAAGACATTTGATCTTACAGGCCATCTCTGAAATTTATTACTACGTTCGATCTCAAAGTGTTCAAAAATAAAGTAACAATAAATTTAGTAGCTCATCGCGCTCAATAGATTGATTTTAGTGCTTCTTCAAGCTCTCAGAATATACTTTTGATACGTTTTGAGCTCTTCGAGTCCAAAATTACCAGTACGATACGATATCCATCAAGTATTTCTCGTGTATTTTGAATAAAAACTATTTTTGAATCTTTCGAACGAACCAACTAATTTTGATGCATTTTATAACGATCGAAGCTGTTTTTTTTTAAATTGAACAACTGATCAGATTTTACAATTTTGTTTTGTTTAAAATATATATATAAATGCACCCTCAAAAAAAAATTCTCCCATAATACCTATTAAATTAATTAACCAATTTTGAAGCATTTAGCAACAATCAACGTTATTTTCTAAGGACAATAATGAATAAGATTTTAAAATTAATCGGTAGAGCAGTTTACAGAATATTTCACACAGACAATTTCTAAAAATATGTTTCTCTGATGGCTTTTCTTGAACAAACCAATCGATTTTTGTACAGTTTGTGGCAGTCGATGCAACTATTTGGGGAAAAAAGTTGATTAGATTTTGGTGTCGATCACTAGAGTGGTCTAAAAGTTATTTCAAAAAACATTTTTTTTTAATAAATTTTTCAAGATTCCTCAAAATCTGCAAAGAGAAACTAGTTTGAAGTTTCAAAAAGTCTAAGTTGAGTAAATTTCTTTCGAATAACGCAAACTGCGTTTCAATCGGTTAATCCGTTAAAGTTATGAGGGGTTTAAACGCACACACCCACACACGCACGCACATAGTGCGTGCGTGCATGCGTCTGGTGAGTGTGTGTGGATATGCGTGCGTGAATATTATTTTACATAGCATTCTCGAGGAAAAATTTTGTCTTGTAGATTTAGAAATTTAGAAATTTTGCTCCTGGTAAATTTTGAGAAAACTCTAAAATAAAGTTTTCAGAAAAATGTTTTTCGAAATAATTAAATAAATAATAATTTAGACTAATACACCGCTCTATACCAAAATCTAATCAGCTCTTTTGCTTAAACAGTTGCATCAACTGCCGCAAACTGCATAAAAATTTGTTGAAGAGTTATCGTTGGAGAAAATATCTTCAAAAAGTATATTTATAGTTCTATATCCCCAAAGGATGTCAACTGAGTCCTATTACTAAAACTTCACTATTCCTGTGCCCGTCCGTCCGTCTGCATGGCCTTAAGCGAGCTGTATGTCATGAACCGTAATAGGTAGTCAGTTGAATAAAAACAAATAATAAAATAAGATTAAAAATTAAAGAGAGCCTCCATACAAAAAATGCGTTTTTTTGGCGTATTTTGCCCGATTTTAATAATCACAATAGAAATACTCTTGAAATGTTTAAACAGAGTATTTTAGGATTCTGCGCCAAAATGGATAAAAAGGAACCCTTATAGTAGCGTCACGTCCGTCCGTCCATATGTCACAGGCATTGTATTCAAAAACTATAAGATGCATATAGATGAAAATTTTAGTGTAGGTTTGTATAAGCCGTTACTTAATTTAGTAGTTGAATAGCAAAAATAAATATATCTAAGAGGCGCACTCCACACATGAAACAGAAACTGAAAACAAAAATTTTCAGTAATTATGGACGTGTGGTATGTCCATCCCCATCCGCATTTTTATTTTCTAAACCACATGTTCAAAAATGTGAAAAAAGTAACAAAACTAACGCTTAATAAATACTTTCAACGAAAATTATTTTGAACATGATCGGATATATTGTTTATGAGTTATTTCCGAAAAACTGCGTTTCTTACAAAAGGATATAAGTGCTATGAATATGAAATCTACTTTCATTTCGGCTGCCGAATGACCTTTTTTTTCTAGTGATATGCGACTAAAATGTTTATAACTATACTGTGCAGGAAACATGGAAAAGTGTAACAACGTACTTTTTTCATCTCTGGTGAATTTCTTTTTAATTATGGCCTCGAAACCCTGTAATGAGAATGATCCGACATGGTCTTGGCCAGTTTTTGCTATAGTCGCTATAAAAACAAATAACGAAAATAAAATTACATTAAAAATTAAAAGGGGCATCCTTGCAACAAAAGGGATTTTTTTTGCGTTTATTACTCTATTTCAATAATGGCTATAAGAAAAATTTTTAGACTGTGTGCATGAATACCGTCGCTATAAAAAGTGTTTACTGGCTAATTAGATATCAGATAAATGTTTACAAAAAGGAAGGTTATATTAAAAAAAATATTTGAAATATTTAACGTTTCTCTTTGGTATATTTCATTATTACATTTTAAAATTTCCATCTTGTAATTAGATTTTTTTCAAATAGTCTTTTTGAAATCATTACTGCCTATTGTTATTATACATTATCACTGTAACGGATAATCATTGTTGGATGTTTAAATGGTTGTTACTCAGCACGCTCAAAAAAACAAAAGGATTTTCAGGAGTTTCAAAAATAACGAAATAGTTTAAATTTATTTATTTCAAAGTAAATTATCGACTAATTTACATTCGGCTACTAGATGTTTAAGCATTTAAACTAAATGTTTAAGAAACGAAAAACACTTCGGAAAATGTAAAAAAAAATCTATTTAAAAAGTGGACCAGAGATCGTTGTTTTGTAAGCCAGTTTGCTTTATCGACAGAAAAAGAAAACAGTTGTTTTTATTCCATAATTATTCATTTATTTCTGATTTGAGCTTCCACTTGTTCTATCGTATCAGGTAAAGGAACTCCTTTGGTTTCAGGCGTGAGGATCAAAAGTGCTCCAGCCAGGATTGCCGAGGCGCCACACAACAAAGAGAATAATTCTGGCATTATGAAATTCTGTAAAAAGTAACCATATTCATATTTGTTACGAAGTTACGAAACATCTCATTACTGAACAACTAATTATTAATTTGGCATAGGTATACAAAATATAAAGACACACAAGCGTATTAAAATTCCACTGTAGTAGGAAGTAATTCATTAACTAGGTAAACATCATTACCAGTAATGGGGTTAAAGGTGATAGCAAGCTGCCGATCTTGATAAACAAACTGCATATACCGATGACGGTGCCGCGTGTACTCGTTGGGAACATTTCGAGTGTATACGTACACACTCCCGTAAAACACATGGCCATTAACAATTTACCTAGAGTGAATAACGCTATTTGCAACCATGGTAAGCCTGAAACAGTGAAATATCGAGAAAAATAAAATATATCAAAAATTGGGTAATTTTTTACTCTTTCTCTGTCTCATCATAAGAGATGTCAAATTGTTATTAGCATCTTATATTGACTTGGCAATATAATTATTGCGTCTTAAAAAAATTCGCATAAATTTAAGAAAGTTTTTATAATATATATACCTAACGACTTTACCTTTTAAATTAAAAATAATCCTTTTAAGATAAAACTAATTATAAAAATAAAGGTCTTTAGAAAGAGTTTTACTTACTATCCGGTGCAAATGCGAGTCCAATGCACAAGGTGCCACAAACGACGAATCCAATTATTAAAGGATATTTTCTGCCATAATAAGACATGAAGAAGTACGACATCATCTCCCCAGGAAACGACATTAGAGCAGATATTATGAAATTGGTATATTTATTTCCTGGTAATAAGACCGAGTTAATTAAAAATGCATAGTATACAAAACTAACCGCAAATCTAGAATAAGAAGCTACAAGCAGTCGTTTCCTCATTTCGTAAGACATCCATATTTTCAAAAATCCATCGTCATTTTTATTTCCTGAATCGAGTGCAAATTTTTTCCGGAATTCATCATCGTTCATGTCCATTACTTCTTTTGTCTCGATATTTATATTATTGGACTTTATAATAGAACAGATTGTTTCCTTTGCCTCTGTTATTTTTCCAGCTAAAATTTGCCATTTCGGACTTTCAGCTAATGTCCAAATATATAGAATGAACAAAACTGCTGGAGCATACACTACTTGTAGTAAGGTTCTCCAGTAAGGCACAGCCATGGCCACGCATGCGAAAAGAGCTTCACCCACATAAATACCATACGAAAATATTATTCCAGATAGAACTCTCTTATCTTGTCCACTAATTTCGATTACTGCAAATAAGACAATATAGTCTTTACATTCAGTTGCTTTTGAAATATACAGACAGAAAAAAATGTACTGAAAATTCAGTGTAAATATTAAAATAGGGGCAGCACAGCTAGTTAATGATTCATAAGTTAGAATTACATTAAAATTTTAAAAGTAGTTATAATTAATTTTATCTTGTCTACTAATTTTGATTACCGCAAATAAAACAAAGTAAATTATGTATGCAGTTGCTCTTATGATATTTAAACATTTCAGTGTAAAGTGCAAATGAATATAAAGGCAACACAGTTATTTGATGTTTATTGAGCTTAAGAATTACATTAAAATTTTAAAAGTAGTTATAATTAATTTTATCTTGTCTACTAATTTTGATTACCGCAAATAAAACAAAGTAAATTATGTATGCAGTTGCTCTTATGATATTTAATCATTTCAGTGTAAAGTGCAAATGAATATAAAGGCAACACAGTTATTTGATGTTTATTGAGCTTAAGAATTACATTAAAATTTTAAAAGTAGTTATAATTAATTTTATCTTGTCTACTAATTTTGATTACCGCAAATAAAACAAAGTAAATTATGTATGCAGTTGCTCTTATGATATTTAAACATTTCAGTGTAAAGTGCAAATGAATATAAAGGCAACACAGTTATTTGATGTTTATTGAGCTTAAGAATTACATTAAAATTTTAAAAGTAGTTATAATTAATTTTATCTTGTCTACTAATTTTGATTACCGCAAATAAAACAAAGTAAATTATGTATGCAGTTGCTCTTATGATATTTAAACATTTCAGTGTAAAGTGCAAATGAATATAAAGGCAACACAGTTATTTGATGTTTATTGAGCTTAAGAATTACATTAAAATTTTAAAAGTAGTTATAATTAATTTTATCTTGTCTACTAATTTTGATTACCGCAAATAAAACAAAGTAAATTATGTATGCAGTTGCTCTTATGATATTTAAACATTTCAGTGTAAAGTGCAAATGAATATAAAGGCAACACAGTTATTTGATGTTTATTGAGCTTAAGAATTACATTAAAATTTTAAAAGTAGTTATAATTAATTTTATCTTGTCTACTAATTTTGATTACCGCAAATAAAACAAAGTAAATTATGTATGCAGTTGCTCTTATGATATTTAATCATTTCAGTGTAAAGTGCAAATGAATATAAAGGCAACACAGTTATTTGATGTTTAATAAGTTTGTGAATTACATTAATATTTTATAATTGCAAAAAAGTAATTAAATCTATAATAAAACCAGTATGCATTTAATTTATAAAATCGCTAATTTACAGAAGTTAACCATTTAAGCTGTATGGTGGTAATATAGAAGGTAGAATAAATTTTAATATGATTCATTCTTGCTTTTACCTAGGAAAAATTAAAAATAAAATGTTATAAATTAAACGGGTTGTATTGAAAAAAAAAAAGATAATAATAGTATTGAATGTGGTCAAGGATAAATTGGTGATTGTATTTTGCAGTGATAGCTGGAAAAAACTTCTGCAAGTATTCCTTAAAAAATCAAACACACAAAAAAGAAATGATAACTTTATTTGTAGTTTATCCTTTTTGCAACTTGTAGGCCGCTGAGTGCAACTATAATTACGACGATTGGCAAAGTTAATGTATACGAGCCATTAGCGTTTTTCGTGGTCATATTTTGTTTATTTTTTACCAAAATTATGTAGTTCTACTATCGTGTATCTAAATTTATCAATACCATTACGACAGAGTTATCTAGCTTTTGTGAAGAAATACTGTATTTTATCGAATTAATGTGCAGTAAAATTTAATCTATATGATTCTAGTTGGTCTGCGCAATATTCCTATTATATTACCATTAAAATGTAAGTCTATGACAATGTAAGTATTTCATGTGAATTAAAAATCTAATTATAAATCTAAAAAAAAAAATACAGTAAAATGATAAATATCAGCATTTCAATACATTTTATTAAGTTTGTAGTTAGGCTGCGCTTTCCAGAGGATAATAGAAAACAGTTGCGCGTGCGAGAAATGGAGGTAGTTTTATAATTGCACCTTCATAGGGTTTAAAATTCATTGTGATATTTTTGTTTGATATAAAAGTAGCATCGCATCTAAAAGTGTCAAATAATTTAAATATTGTAATACCGCTCGGTGTTTACAGATGTCACTATAAGCAGTTTAATGTACTGTATTGTTTTTTTTTTCGTATCATTTCATAAGGATAGCATTTTTTGTTCTTCATTTTATTTTACAAATAAGCAATGAAATTTAGTTTTGTTTAACAATTAAATGGACTTTATGAGACAAGCAACTTTGATTTATCAAAATTTTTGAAACTCTGTTAATCAAAACAGGGCCTTATTTAAAACATGGTCTTTAGTTAAATTATACACTTAATTTTTATTCATGCTCAGGGAAGCTAGCTATTGACGTCTAGCATTTAATATAGGCACGTAATACATAATAAAAGACTAATGTTAATCTTTATAGACTCACTTAATACAGATCCAACGGAGTATAGGCCACCTCCTATGAACGACTCTAGGAATTCCATTGCAATAAACCAGTAGTAGGAATTTAAGAAACTCCTTACGATACCAATGCAACTGCCTGCACTGCAAATTATTAGAACAGGTTTCCTTCCATATCTGTAAAAAACATTAAAGTTATTAAAAACATTACAAATTCACTGCTCAAAATTAGGTACAAAAACTATTAAATATAGCAACTAAATGTATTAGTTTAGTGTACAAAATGTATAAACATGGACGCTCTCGCTGGTGACCGATTCAGGAGCCGATGTGCGCTACCGTTTGAGTGGCTGGTGCTAACGTAATGTCTATATATGTAATTAAAAATCATTATATTTGATTTGGGCACGTTATTACGTTAGCAAACTAATTGATCCGTAAAGTATATCAAATCATCCGATATGTGTTTCCGTCTTATCCGGAAACGGCTATATACCAAACACCAATTCATTTATTGGTGTTTGGTAAACACCAATTAATTTTTCCGCTGTATAAATATTCATTTATACATCAAAACTTTTCGTTTTGATGTATAAATGAATATTTATACAGCGGAAAAATAATGAATATTTATCATTATTTTTCCGCTGTAAAAATTGAAAAATCGGGACGATATGTACTGTTTTCAGTTCGATTTTTGAAAGTCTGGTTTTTATCAGACCTTGAATTTTTAGGGTTGTAAGAATCTATTTTGACCATTTTCCGGGTGACGCCTGTATGTGTGTGTATGTAAACCTCTCATAACTTTTAAACGGATTAGTCAATCGAAGCAATATTTGAAGATGATCCCACTCAATTTAGACTTCATACAAATTTGAAGTAATTCCTCCTGATAGATTTCAAGAAATATCAAAAACAAAGTTTTCAGAAAAATGTTTTTTGACGTGGATACGTCTTATTTAATGGATTTAAAAAGACTCCATTATAAACGAAAACATAGATTTTCTTTTGTATTAGGAGTTATTTCGTGAACAGGAGCTTATTCACTGACAGTCTATTTGTGTATTAATAAACGAATACGGAAATATAAGATCTATTGTATCGACATTGCGCTAGCGCGTAGGCTTGGATTGACACGACATATGCATTGCGTTTAAAGAGTGTTTAAAAAACCAATATGATTACGTATAATACTGGCCATCAAAGGAACGGTGACGTCAAATAACCTAGCACAACAATTATTTACAACATATTTGTCTAAGTAGTTGTAAAATATTTTGTGTTGTGAAATGTAGTTTTAACAAAGTGGAACTAAGGAATTTACTTGTAATCATTTTTGTATCTTACCTATCTGTGAGCCAGCCCACAAACACCATAGACACGAGCATTCCCAAGTTATGCATGACACCAACCATAGCGACCTTCCAAGGATTGCAGGCCAAATTCATCTAAAAAAAGGGTTGCCAAACCTGATTATATTCTAACTGGATACTAAGCACTTGCGGTTTCTCCTGTTTGTCAATAAAATATGTTTTCTCTTTTTATTCTGAGAGATATTCAACCTCTTTATTAGCTCTTTCTTCAAGTCTTTGCCCAATTTAATACACGTGTGATTATGAAATGCACTTTATTTTATCAGCAGCATTAAGTTACTTTTTAGTAGAACGACTAATGAAGCGAAGAGAGTAAATCAAGGTTCTCCTTTGTAAATTTACTTTAATAAATATTGTATTATAAACTCTTAAGAGTTGAAGATAGGTATCAACTAATAATAATAAAAAATGGATCTATCAATTGCAAGTATGTAATAAAAATTCGTTTACAGCTCAAAAAAAATAAATGTGATGTTGGTAATATTTTTAACTTTCCGTTATGAATATTGAAAAACCTTCATAAAATTGGAACCTTATTCTTTTCACCCCGATTTTTCAAAATCGAATTTTCACCAGATATTGACGTTTTAAGGTCTTAAGAATGTATTTCGACGGTTTCCCGAGTGATGTCTGTACATGTGTGTGTTTGTATGAGTGTGTGTGTATGTGTAACCTTTCATAGATTTTGAACGGATTAATCGATCGAAACACAGTTTGCAGCATTTGAAGGGAGTTTACTCAACTTAGACTTTTTAAAAACTTGAACCAATTTAGCCTGGTAGATTTAAAGAATCTCAAAAATAAAGATTAATCTTTATTTTTGAGATTTTTGAGATTTCTTAAGAAAAAGATTTTTTTTAAATTGACTTTTAGACTAATCTATCGATCGATACCAAAAGCTAATCAGCTCTTTTTCTTAAACAGAAGAATTGACCGCAGCAAATTCATAAAAATCAGTTGAGTTCTTCAAGAGACATAGTTAGAGAAATATTAATCAAAAAGTGTTTTTTAGAATATTTTCCGAACTATTATACCGATAAATTCCAAAGCCAAAACGACATCTTCTATTTAATAAAGCAACGCCATTGAAAACTTCATCAAAATTGATGCTTTCGTTTGAAAGATATAATCAACAGAATATTCGACAAAAAGGATTTTTTCATAATAACGTGAAATTCTTGACGGATTGAAATTTAGTGCTTAGTCACTATTTCTGTTTAAGAAACTGCTTTGGATGGCATAAAGCAGATAAAAATCAATTGTGTTCCAGAGATATTATAGTTGAAAAATTGGAAAAAAGGAACTGTTTTCATACATATGGATTTTAGAATTGAAAGTGCTTAAAACTTATTAGAACTACATTATTGAACTCGTAAAGCTTTTAAAACATAATATAATCTATCTTATAAGCATGATGAGTTCAATAATTTACTGCTCTTGTTTTTTTTATCAATTTGAGCTCGAAAGAAGTAAGAAGTTTCAGGGATAATCTAAAGGGTTTCAATCGCATTTTAAATGTTTAAGCTCAATAACCGATAGACAATATTTATAACTCAAGGAGCTCAAAAACTCGTCAACAAAAACCATAGCGGAAAGTTTCAGGGATGGCCAGCAAGCTCAATCGTTGTACATATTTTGCATATTACATATTTTTGTTATTACAGATCCTAAAAACTGTTTCACTTGTAAAAAGCTGTACTATCATCGAGTATTATAGCATAAGCATAACTTTTATTTTGATACCTTCATTTGCCCAAATTTGTCCAAACTAGTACTGTGACCGGTAACTCAATCTAAATTTCAAAAGGACCGAGGAGAAGAATCAAAACCGAGACCGGGAGGGGTCAAAATCTAGAACGAGAATAAGATCGAAATCGACCGTCGGACAAAATTAGAATCGAACTAGAAACCGGAATTGGATTAAGAAGACATCAGAATTGATAGAGGAACCAGGTTCGGAATCAGAAGCGGGATCACGATCGGAATCAAGAAAGAGATAAATTCGTACCGAGAACTTGACCATAATCGGAATCGAGAAAGGGATAGCGACAATGGTCATAATCGGTCGATTCATAAGATGCAGGGAATTCGTTTTATCTACGCGAACGGAAGATAGTTAGAATACAAATAACGGGTTGAATGTTATGGTTACGTGTAGTAGTGGAGGATGTCGAGTAGATGTAACATTTTTTTCTATCGAATATTGCATTATCATCCAGTTCTAAGCTACGTTTAAAGTTCCAAGTCGTCAGCTCATCGTTTAAAATCAGTTATAAAATTTCACCTAAAGATACGAAAAAAAAAGCTAATCAATAAAAACGTGCTAATAGAAAATAAAAAATATATAGATTTTCTTTAAATTTAGAATGGTAGGCAATGGTCGAAGATAATTGAAAAAAATCTCCTAACGTTTTGTTTAATACCTGCCCAATGAGTATTCAATCATTATATTAAATCGGTATTTTATTTTCGTCCACGTCACAATCTGGAATTAAACGTGTTCGCGAAATATACTTATCGGTGAAAGACTACGCTGAATAACGGGTTAAGATATTTTTTCAATCAGAATTCAAACAAGACAAAAGAAAGGCAAACGATGAAAAATATTGTTGTACATGATACTTTTGTTGCCACATGTATTATATGTATTGGAATAGTGTTTTAAAATCCCTTGAATTTGAATATTTGGGTACCAATTGGAATGAAACCTAATTATTCTTATTTTTTTAATCTTACTATAATCACTATAAGGTAAAAAATCTTCATACCTCAGTAACAATTGTATCTTGTGACTCGTAGACCCACCGCGTGCACTCCTCGGTCTGGTTCGTGAACGTGTCCTCTGAGCAGGTCCCGTTTCGCAGTTCGTACTTCTGCCGGTCGAGCACCGGCCGGCGACACTCGTCCGTGCCGTTTTCCCGCCAAAATGGCCGATGTAGAGTTGAATCGGAACTTTCACACTCTGGAATTTTGCATCTAAAAAGATAGATAATATTTACAGCGTTGCTGACACGAAAGTATATTTTTTTTTTTAAATAGGGAAAACGTTTATAAATATGAACGTAATTATATCATTCTACTATAATAGAAATCACAAATCATCCAACATCATTAGAAATAGGAAGGCCCGCCATCGCCCACCGCCGCACCGCATCTCCTTCACGTTTTACTAACACTATCACAGTGCAATATTTGGCCTCGTGTTATGAGAGTTCTAATAAACACAGCGACGGTCTTTCCTACTTGTATGGCTGAAAATATAGATAAACTCGAAATCATTACATAATGCATCTTTAAAACGAATCGACACAACGATTTATTACAAATTATAGTTTTTTAATATGATTAAATTACGGTAATTTTATATATGGTATCTAAAAAACATTAATTTTTGTAAGGGACTTACAAAGATAATTTGATTGGCATTCGGAAGTGATTTAAAAATTTTGGCCCATGATTTTTAAGGTAAAGAACAAAGGTTGAGTGAAACCAATACTCCTTTTACTGTTGGCTCATTAAGAGTATTTCAATTGTACAACATTGCTAGGTTCCATTTTTGGCGCTTCTATAACTTATCTATATCACATTTACGTTGATATGTATATATTAAATGCCCACTAGTGCTGTAAACAATGCGCGTTTGACATACGCTTGAGATGTATACTACAACTACTAAAACCTAGTCTAATGATAGTGTGACAGTTTAAACAATAACTTCAATAGATATAGACTGTCATCTTACACTTTTGTAATCAAGAGAACTTCCCCGGCATTGTACACAAAAAATTAAGACTGCGAATAATTTTCTAAACTAATACGTTAGTATGTCCTGTTCTAATAGGAAAACAAAAACTCTCATTAATTAATTGTTAAATTCATCAATTTTCAAATTTTTGTTTGATGATCAGATTTATTGATACAAAATGCTTCTTTGTTCAAAATGTAGTATCACAGCACCAATCGCATGCGGTATTAAATAACTCACTAAAGACGTATGCATCAGTAGGTGTTTCAATTGAATTCTCGTTTCGTTTTATTTTATCTTATAATAGCAACAACAAGGAACGACAATACGGCAAGCTGTGTAAATTAGTTAAGTTAATAAAACGATGCTTTGACTATGCAGTACAATTTGAGGCAGTGTCATGCTATGCTAACTGTTATAGCTTACCATACGAACTCGTAATAAAAAAATTGAAAATTTCCTTAATAAATCCACACTACTCCTCGTGTAAGTCAGTTTTTCCTCAAGAAGAATGAACAAGAAACTTAAGAGCGGCGCTTTTCTAATTTCCTCATGCATAGCCCAAACAAAAATAATACCATTAATAAACGAAAAATCCCGGTAAGAAGTCGAGTAGCGTATGTCTATAGATATGTCTTCTAAATATTCGAAAATTATGCAATATCCCTTTTTACTGAGTGATTGTTTAATAATACTCTTAAATGTATATGGGGGTAAATCTTGTACATTCACAGGAGCCTTATTGAATGTACACACACAGAGCCCTATAAATGAATTTATGACTGCATAGTCGACTAACATGTGAACTCAGTTTATTTTTATTTCTGGTATTCAGTTTATGTACATCACTATTTTTTTAAGATTTTTAATTTTTTTGAAGTAAAACTTCTTTACGCACGCTTGACTTGGGGAGTGAACCGGTGAATGACGGTGAATGGCGATGAGGGCTTTATGAAAAGTGTGATCGAGCAAGGCGAACGGAACGCTATGAGAGGAAGAGAGAAAGAAAATAGTGCGCGCGCACATTTTCTTTCTCTCTTTCTCTCATAACCAGTACATGAAATATAGTATCTCAGTCAGTAGTTCGTTAGCGAATTTGCTAGCGTTACGCGAACGGTGATTTCTTGATTATTGCGTAATTTCATTTCGTTATTTAACAATTTTATAAATTAATATTTTGTTCAAAAAGAACTTTTACATCAGTCGTGTGGTCTAAAGCACACTCGTTATTTTTTACATGTAATAAATTTTCATAAATAAGTTGGGATAAGAGAATTAAGATTCCAATGTCCTTAAACATATTTTTAAGAGATACATGAGGCTCGAGCTTGTAAATCGCGCGAACGGCTCGCTTCTGCAGAACGAAAATGCAGCTCGTGGAATGTTGTTCAAGAGCCGACAATCCTCCTCAAGAAACTGCACGGTTGAAAGTTGGAATCATTCTCACCTTTCCTCAAAACGCGTCTTTAACTCGGTTGGAAATTAAGACACCGCTAATAAGAAGAGTAGGTCTCCTACACTGACCTACTATTCAGTTTCGCTACGCAAAATCGTTCTTATACTTTAAATAAACAATACGTTAAAGTCTCTAATTATTTAAATATTATTAATGTTTAAATAACTAGAGACATTAAATTTAAGAATATTTTATTTTCTATTTGATTTACGTTAGATTACATAACAAAAATAGTAATTGAAAAATATATGTATCACCGTCCGTTGCTCTGTGTGTCAGTGAGTCTTCGCGATTTAGAGAAATGTAAACAATGGATTTAGATAAATTGTATTAAATAAGTTTCTATATATTCTAAGTAGGATTCCTATTGATTTTTTGTTAATGAACTCGCAATCATTTAATAGTTATTAATAAAAGTCGATCAAGTGCTCTAGTTTTTCTCTTCTAAAATTGTTATATTTTCACATCTTTCCTATTACATGCACATGCGTATACTTCTTTCTCTTTTTTTTTCGTTTCACATCGACTGTTTCTTTTGTTTTTTACAGACGAAAAAAGATTGCTTAGATTCACAATTGACTGTCAATACAATAACAAAAAGTCTTTCAACATTTTTTTTTTTAAATCTATTATTTATCTAATTGTCACTCCTTTTATTCTCTTGTACTATAAAACGCGTGTGAGTCGTGCATTTTGGGTGTTTCAAATTTTTAAAATTTTATTTGTAAGTTCAGAAGACGTTATCATGGCATTTAAGTAGTTAGAAGTGAAACAGCTAACTATAATTGTTATCACTTTGAATTATAAATCTCATCGTTTATTATATTGTTTTTTTTTTGTTTATCTTTAATTGACTCGCATCTTGACATGATTTGAAGCACTTCTCAAAATTGATTTATAATTGTAATATTTCGCCTAAGACTGAATTCAATTTTGTCATTGATGACAAAAAGAATTAGTATTACTATTTTCAGTGCTATTTTGCAAAATTTTTAATTTCCCTATTTATAATATAATTTAGTTCTTATTAAGTTTTTTTCTAATAAATATTTTTGAAATAATATTTATATACCTTAAGTTCACATCATCGATACTATAAAACATAACGATGGAAATATTATTATTACTAGTACTAGCTAATGCGTTGTAATCTCACATAGCATTAAAATCGCATACTTATTCCATAAATGGCATTTGCAAAAAACTATGATTAGAAATGAATCTATTTGTGTGATACTTGGATGGAACTTAGAACCGTTAGTTAAATTAAACGGACACATGATTCCAAATACGTGTCCATTTTAATCTTAGATGTCAGTCACTTTGTGGCAAAAAGCGTTATGTTGTAACTTAATGAAAAAGGATTTTTTTTTAATTTTCGTTTGCCTTGTTGTTTAAGCACGATGTGTAATATATTGGAGAACAATACATAGCGAGTTTTTACTGCCAAACGATAAAAGAAAGCACAAAAGCTTCTGAATAAAACGCGTCATGAACTGTTACTCAGTCAAAATTGGACGCAATCTATAAAGTATCGCGACTTCTTATTTATCATTCTTTCCTTTCCTATAGTCTTTAAATTCAAACACCTAAAATACCCATACTAAATATACATTATAAAAAGGGAGTTAAAAGCGATATAATGCACTGCCCTGTCTAATAATTCAATCGTAGAATAGATAGAATATAGCAAGACTGAGGATCTTATATTGTAAATTATTTTTAAAATAAATTTTCATTAAATATCGACAAACTGAGTGTCCTATAAGCTTTCACTTCGCTTCTCTAAACATTATTCACTTACTTACTATTTTCTGTACACGGCTTCTGTAAACACTACTCCTACCGTGTAAACATAGTATTATATTCCCTTAATATTCTATATTAATCAATCACGCTATCAAACGCATGATTTCGATGGCGGTGCCGCTTTCAATTTCGATTACTGTGACGATCTGGAGTAAGAGTCGTGATAGGAATACGCTTTGAAGAAGGCATACCCTTTTACCAACGCGGTGTCCCTTTGACTAAACGATTTGATCGTACCGTTTTTGTTTATATTCTTATGATTGTTGATGTCATAAGTATGACAAGTGTCAGAACTCTAATTATTCTCTTGAGTAAGATGTTATTTCACGGAAATACATCATTAGATACTTGTAGGTGCAGTAACATTCAGCATGCAACCCAACCCTGACCCTCGAATCTGCTTGTCCATTACGAATTTTCACCTCACCATCAATCACAAACAGCTTACTGATAAAAACGAGTGTAAATATTAATGAAATGACCAATACTACATTAAATTACCCAAGCTGTCACAGGCAAGCGTCCAACAACGATGATTTGTATATGTTAATTTGGTTAAAACACATATTCTTAAAATCTGTGGAGAACGGGCTCAGGCTTGACAGCGACTGAGCCTTACTTCTCAGCACCTATGCTAGTGCCGATGCGATCTGTAACTGATCCAGCAGGGATTTATCTTCTTTGAATGAAAAACTATTTATAATTAAACGAACAGAGCTTTTTCTTGAAAGTGCTATTAAGTCGAATGAGGAATGAATGTTAGCATTATGGGGTCTGATATTTATAGGTAAAATCTGAATGATTCTATTATTCCATTGTATTAAGGGCTGTTCATAATCTGACTGGCTTATACCAATAATAGTCCTTGGAAGATGTATGACATGATCGTGATGCACACGCTTCTCATGTGTTACTATTTGTGTGGTGTGTTATATATATATAAATATATATATATATGTCCCGGTCTTTGTCATTTATATAAAACAATCTAGCCTAAATCTATTACGAATTAATTTCAAATTAATATTCCTAACTATGTATATAAAATAAAAATCACAAGCTTATTTAATTGTGACGAACATTCTCCGTCTGTGAAGTTATAACTTCTGACACTGCGAGTTCGTCCGGTGTAGCGACGATGGCTCATTAAGGCTCGAAGGGTAAGATCACGATTCGCTTCGGTGCTCGTTGCAGAATTCTCCCTTATGTTTCCACACCAGCGACGTGATCTGTGCCATATTTTCCAAGACAGACGTTTATCACTCTTCCACGTGGCCAAATGTTGTGGGACAAGTATTTGGATCGACTATTCGGGCTATTTTATCAATTTTGAATTCTGGACTTTATCCGTAGGGCTCTCTCTGGTATTGCAGGCCAGGAAGATATCTTTTAAATGCCAAAATATATCGGAAAGGGCTTGAGTTCGACGCCAATGTTTTTTACTGCCAAAGTCCTTGCTAGAAAAAATTCCCAGAGTCGGCATCCGAGCTGAACCTCCGAGTAGAAAATCATTGGGGGTCAATGATTCGTCATCATCGGCTTTTATCAATACATAGTGAACAGCCTACGGAATACTATGTACTCTGCTTCACATAATGAAGTTGATAATGTTCCTTCGTTCAGGTGTCTCCCGTGTAATATACGCTGTAAAGAGCGTTCCCACGCCCGTGTTATAAACGAGGCTGCCGGTAGTATACAATTCCATACTAAAGAGCGTTTTTCCACTTCGTTCGTCATGACTTCATGTAATTCTCTATAGACTCTTTGAAAATTTGTCCCATTCTCAAAATGTATTTCTCTCGGACACCCCCGACGTGACATCATTCTTATCAGGGATAAAATTGCTGAATGAGCGAACAGATTTGATAATATTTCTAGGTGTACCGTTCTCGTAGTTAAGAAAGTGAAGAGGGCCACATATCATTTTTTATGCTGTCGACCGACTGTAATTGACAGTGATATAGTCCGAAGTCCGAAATAGTCCATTCCGATGTATGTGAACGGACGACAATGATATTCTGTGGCCGCGAACTTCCCACAGCAGTCGGCCTCGAGTTCGATAAACCTTTGAAATTTCAGAAGGTAGGGTGGCTTCGGTACTTGAATTTTCAATAAAACAATTGTACCATCTATATCGCAGAATCGTTGAGTCTTTGGACTATCGCTCTTACGACTTCGAGATTATAGAAACATTGAAAGCGCTGGAAAACTCTTAAGATTGAAACACTTTATTCATTTTATTTGCAAAAATGCAAATATCTGTAGAAGAATTTGTTAAGCGCTGGAGATTACAAAGTCGATTTAACTCGGCAAGTGCCATATAGAATCGGAGCGGCCAAAGCTCATTTCTAATGACTGCATAGTGTCGTAGGACTTGGCGCTCGCCAACATTGCAGTTCACTGGACAGCTTCTCTTTCTTCCCTTCTGAAATAATCTCGAAGACGAAGAAGAGCTACGTTTTCGACATCGGTAAAGTAACATGCAGTCTCATTATACGCCGATTTAAAAGCGAACCATTCGTAATGCGATTCAGAAAACATCGTTATTTCACTTATATATTTCGAAGTCTTTGTGGGCTGTATAGAACAAGCGGCGAGTGCGATAGCCGAAACTAATACCGAAATATTTTTTGTTTCGATTGTTCATTGTTTTCTATTCACTGTGTCCGTGTGTCGTCGTCGGTCTATGAAGAGCGCCGAGCCGCATGAAGGCGCTTTTGTTATGCTCGAACGGGCTATGTTCCTGTGTATGACGGCTCGACGACGGCGAGCAGCGATTCTATTATTTTTTTTTTTGTATAATAAAATAAACGCGATAACCATGGGCCCTATAGCGGTCGCTTCTTCTCTATCCTGATTTTATAACTACGATGCGACACTCTTATATGTCACTTCCGAAAGCACTTCGGAGGTCCTGTCCTCGTCCTCTTCAGATTCATCTACTTTTATGGTCTCCATGCTTGCCAGAGCAAATTCTAACCTTGACTTAGCGACTTCTTTCCGTGCTTTCGCAAGTCATCGGGCTCGGTCGGACTTCGATGACTTCGAACATGACGTTTGCTTTGATTGTAAAGTTTAAAGGGCATCCCGCCGCCTTTAGGATTGCGTTTGTAGGGAGGTATCGTGATGAATCGAAGCTCCTAGGATTTGTCTTCTTTCTTCTAACTCTTCTATCACTATTTTAACTCCTCAAGGCCTGGTGACAGGTATTTTTCCTCTTTCATCCTATTGGTCCACAAATCCGGATAGATGCGCCCAGAAAAATTATGGAAAAAGTGATTGAGCCTCAGTTCTCAGAACCTATATGCGAGTGTTGGTGCGGCCTGCAACCGACCAAGCAGAGGTGTCTCTACTTTAAATTAAAAACTATTTATATTTAAATGAGCAGTTTCTTTTTTATAATGCTATTAAGCCGAATGTGGATTTAATATTAGCAGTATGGGGCCTGATATTTATAAATAAAAACTGAACAGTTCTATTATTCCATTATATTATGGGCTAATCATGGTCCGACTGGTTCATACCAATCACAGCCTTCAGAAGGTGTGTGTCATAATCGTGACGCACACCTTTCTCATGTGTTACTATTTGTGTACCATTAGGTAAACATTGGGTGAATACTAGTATTATAGTAATATTATAATATGTAGTATTATAGTAATATTATAACACTAGTATTATACATTCAACGCAAGTTAATTTTTTATTTCTTTGTAATTTATCCTTATTACTACATTCAGTTTTTATAGAGTTGTCGATTTTAAAATAGGAAAAAAATTGTTTTTTTAATTATTTTTAAAATAGTATACAATACTATATCATAATACATTTAACTATTTACATATAAATTTTTTTTTGTACTGGATGAATGCGGCCTTACTATAAGAGGTATACTGTATCTGCATAACCGATACGTTATAAACTTGTATGCTTTTAATTAATTATGTTGCCATAAATGACAGGAAGAAATGGGTGTTATAGTATTTGTACAGTTGGATTTGAATTGTTATCTTTATTTGATTTTTATTTAGTAAAGTAAGATCCCAAAAATACCTCAATTTATTTTTTTTCAAGTTTGAATTGAATCTTTGAAATAATTCTAATTTTAACAAACTACATAAGCAACGTGTAACTATATCACATACATATCTTAAATAAAATAGTATGTTATTGTTTTTTTCAGTTTCTTTAAATTTTCATAGTAGAAAGTTAAAAATTAAAAAATGAATTGAGTAATATCACCGTTATTATCGATGATGATGATGATAACGCTTGCCTGTGAAAATTTGGGTGACCATTTAGCGTTAGTTATTCTGACATAATTGAAAAGTATGTTTATCAGTGAGCTATGACCAACTAACAGCATATTCATCAGTTGTTGAAGGCGCAACCGCCGATGATTCATTACTCCTGGTACGCTAGTAGACTTAATTATGTAACTTTTCTCAATGATGTGCTTTGTCACCATAAGCTCGTCTTATAAATTATCTACTAATTACATTGAGAGTTATTATAAACAAAAATAATACCACTTACTTAGGTATTCGATATCGGTTAATTCTCTCCATTCAATATTAAATTAGTTTAACGAGAATTTGCAGTGGAAGAACAGATTTCAGGCCAGTGGTAAATTGCATAATTTATAATACTGCAAGCTGAAGGCACGCATATAAGCTCTAAATATCGCTAAATACGGCTAGGAATTTTAAAATTTACAGAATTTTTAAGGGTTTTATAAATTTTATTTCAGAATCACTCTCGGTGTCTGAATCAGAATCGGACGTAACGTTCATAATAAAACTTTCTAATTTGCTATCAATCAACGTTCAACTTCAAATATGTGATTTAAGAACTGAATTGCACGATGATAAAATTTTTCCCATCCGTTCTGGCCTATTTCAACCACTTTTTCTAAAACCAATTTCTTTGTTTTTAGCATTGAGTGTGATACATTTTTAGTTGCTACATAATTTTTTATTGGTGTCCATATATTTTCTATTGGGTTTAGATCTGGGTGATATAGCGGCAATCGTAATATTTGAATATTATGTTTTTTTTAAATATTATCCATTGTGTATTCATTTAATCTAGCTTCGTGTTTCTTTACAATGTCATACAATCCTGGTTTGAATAAATTTTCATCGAATGAAATATTATGTTCTCTCAACATAATAATAATTTCTGATTTTAAAGAGTTTGAACTTGGGGCTTCATTGGACAATGTATTATGATAAGAGGCATTATCACTGATTAGTACGGAATTTTGACGTACAGACTGTCATGTATGTAGTAGGGTTGTCACAACATATTAAAAAATAAAGCAGCACACTACCAAACCCTCGTTTGATTGCACGTAGATCTCACTGGCGACGAAGATTGTCAATTAAAAGTTATTTAATATTTAAATACGTGATAATACCATATGGAAAAATTGAACCCTTCGATATTTCATTAAAAAAAAATGGACTGCATATATAAGTCGAGTGAAACAGTACATCGCTTTAAATAGTATCAAGGAGTTGCACGGAGCCACATTGATAGCGGTCGTCGAGGCGGCGACGTATGACGTCATGGTCGACCTGTGTGCGCCAGCCCTACCGTAGACCAAGACATTCAAGGATCTTGTAGATATCATAAACAAGCATTTGGAGCCGCGGCGGTTTGACATAGCTGAGCGACATATTTTCCGACAGCTCCGATAGCGGCCGAGCGAGGATCTGTCGCCTTACCTTCAAAATTTGAAACATTTGGCAGCCACTTGCAATTTTGGCACAAATTTAGAAGAAAAATTGAGAGATCAGTTCGTTTCGGGCCTTGCTAGCGAAGATATGCGAAGTCGGATATTTGCGAAACCAAATTTGGAATACAAACGAGCACTAGAACTGGCCCTCGCTTTAGAGGCTGCCGAGCGGCATGCGGGCGTGCGCAGTTCGAACAGTGTTGGGGTGGCGCAACCGGGCGCAGTCGGCGCGAGCGCTATGGCGGTGAACTCGAAGGACGTGGGCTACAAAGGCAGCGGCGCCGGTGGCGCGCATGCAACACATCGTCTGGCATGGACGCGACGGCGCGACTCCAGGACGGAGGCGCGGCCCTGCGCACCCCCGCTGGAGGGGCGGACGACAACATTCGCCGGATAAGTGTCGTTAACGAAATTTTAATTGAGATCAGTGCGGTGCGATAGGGCACCTTAAAGTGATGTGCAAAATAAAGTCGAGTGCAAGCGGTACAGAAAAGAAAGTAGTGCGGGTTAACCAATTTTGTTTGGACAGTAACGCGGACACGGATGAGAGTGAGTCTTTTAACATGAAAGTGGACGTGGAGGACAACAGACCGTATGTATTACAATTATGTATTGAGAAGGTGTCTATAACTTTCGAGATAGATACAGGAAATAAAAAATTCAGTTATCAATGAACAATTATATAAAAGCTTATTTAGTTTTATACCTATTCAAGAAAATAATTTGAAACTTCGCTCGTATACGGGCGAAACGATCCGTCCGCTCCGTTTTATCGCGGCGCGAGCGGGCGGCGAATGCGCCGGGCGCGCGCCCGCCGCCGCTGTTCGTGGGCCCGGGAGGCGGACCGCCGCTTCTCGGCCGCAGCTGGATATGTGAGCTCAATTTATCAAACATAAACACTAGCTTAAACACCATTACGCATTCCGAACACCGTAATGGAACCGATCGAAGAATCGATTCGTTAGAAAGAATTCAGTGATGTGTTTTCGTCCGAACTAGGGACCTGTAAATATACCAGGGCTTCCCAAACTGTGCGTCGCGACACCCTGGGGCGTCGCGACATTGTCCCACGGGCGTCGTATGTCGATGCGACCGAGTCGAGTGAGTCACAGGGTACTTTAGTGAGCGCCGTGCATATTCTAACAAACGTCCCTAGGCTGGTACTAAAATTAGTAAATATTTTTGAGGCCTGAGTTGAGAGGCGTCGTAAAAAATAGCAAAGTCCCAAGGGCGTCGCAGTAAAAAAATTCATTAGTAAATCTGCTAATCACCAGAATCAAATGTAGTACTTACTGGTTTCTTCAAACCAGAACGAAACACCTCTGAGTCGCCTTCGCGACAATCTTGGATATAATTACCGCTTTTGTGAAACTTATTATTCTGGTGAAATTCATCATTTCACAAAATATAGCTTAATGTTTGTCGATACATTTTTCTGTATATTATTTTACAAAAAATTTGGTTGCCTATAAAGTCGGTATACGGGCGAAAGTTTTACGTGACAACGACTTTGAATGGTAAAATCATTTTAATGTGAATATTCATTCGTATAGTAGGAAGAAGGATGAAATAATAGTAACAATTTAAAACATTTATTTATACAAAGAATTATATTTAAAACATTAATTTATACAAAGAATCTCGCACTGAATTTCATATTAACAAAATTTTATTTTTACCTTTACACATACATACGTATTTATATACAAATATACATACAATAACTTGCAATACATTTGCAAGCTATGCACTAATTCTCTAGTGCTGCGCGCGGCAGACCGATCATAGTTGAGTGGAGAGAGACGCAATCTCTCGGGACTCATCGTTACGTTACCATCGTTCGACCGAGCGCTTTTCGTTGTCACTCCAGCCGCACCTAATTAAGAGTTGTCACGCGATTTTCGTTGCTCTTCCCGAATTCGGTTGCGGTTGAAGGAACGTTAGTTAAGGTCGAAAATAGTGAATAAGGTACGCCGTTCGCACTCTTTATTAAGAAATGTGGAAATATACGCATATGCGGGAATTATAAAATAACCATCAATCCACGGCTTAAACGTAACCCTTACCGCGCATCTAAGAAATCTTTGCGGCACTCAGCGGCGGAAAGTTGTTTTCAAAAATTGATCTCGTGAACGCGCACCAGCAGGTACGGCTAGGTGAGGAGTCGCAAGCGTGCACCGCTATCGGTACACATGTAAGTACTTTCCGTTATATTTGCACACCCTTCGGGCTAAATTGTATTCCAGAGAAATTTAAAAAAATGACAGGAAAAATTTTAAGTGGCATTCCGGGGACGTCGGTGTTTTTAGATGACATTTGCATCACCGGTCATGATATGGATGAACACGTCGATAACCTAAGGGCGGTGCTGAATCGGTTGCATAACGCCGGCTTACGTATTAAGCTGTCGAAGTGCGTATTTACCTCGGTCATGTAAGCGATAAAAACGGTTTGCATCCGGACACAGAGAAAATAAAAGCTATCGTGTCATGTATGCAGTGCAGTGTAGGGTTGTCACAATATATTTAAAAATAAAGCAGTACACTGCCATATCCTCGTTTGATTGCACGAATCTGTCACTCAGACGATGTAACAGACTTACGTCTATAGTCTCTTAGAACGGCAAAATCAATGTACGAGAGAATATTTTTTAACTTTCCCTATGAGAATTCAAGATTTCCATAACTTTGGAATTCCATAATGTGAAAAAATTTTCGATGAAAGATAAACATTCCTTGTTCCTTTTGGAATTGGAAGTTCAATTATAAATTAAACTTCGAAGAAAAAAAAGATTGATATTAGATTAATTAAAATTGCGCGAGAAATGACTAAATAAAAGGTAATCTTGAAAGAAAATTGAATTCTTTGGTTAATTGTAAAAGAAAACAGACTCAAAATTCAACTATGTGTTTTAAGTGCCTAACAATGTCAGGTATTAAAAAAAAATGTATCTTTTATGCATTTAGGTACTTACTATGGAAAGAAGCACGTCACAAACATTATTTACTCTTTTATTTGAATAATAATGTAAATAACCACAATAACAATCGTTCAACAACTTCAGCTCTAAGGACGATTACAGTTTGACAGATAAAGTTGTTCGTTATTTGCTGTCGTATAGCTGTCAAACTGCTTAGGTGATACACCATCAACTCGTTTTGAACAAAAGAGGTGTACAGTTGTACACTCTATGGTATAGTACGTAATCGTAGAGCACGATATTAACTAACATTTAGCAACCGAATGTGCGACTGTCGCGCAATTATTATTATCCGCTAATATTTACATAACAGATCTGCGATCGCTCAACAATCGATGCTGATGTTGAGCTTGTTGATAAAAAAATTGCTGACCTGGGAAGATTTTTTGGATACGATAGGACTCTTTTATATTGCGATCTCTCTAAGGCTTTGGATTGTGTAAATTACAAAATATTTACCGGAAAACTACTTCATTGTGGGATTACGGATTGTGTACTCGATACTCTAAAATCGTATTTACTTAACAAGTTTTAGTGGGTCGTTAGAAAAAACACGACATCATCTGGACCCTTGGCTATGTAAGGGCAAGTACGATCTTTAATCCGTTTCTTTAATTAGTTTATATTAATGACTTATGTGGCCTTGTTTAAGATATGAATAAGATAACACTGCTTGCAGATAATATATCACTTCTACGTATAGTAAAAAGACAACAACTCATTTATGAGGATGTGAACAACGGTGTTCCCAAAGAAGAAAACCGAACAAGTCCGAATTCAACTTCATGAAGACTGTACCGTACATTCAATATCTATAATATGTTTTATTTTTTTAATCTGACCCAAATGTGTTAATGGTAAATAAAAAAGTGTCTATGGTACCGAATTGTATAGGGAAACTATTGAACATATCGTTTATAGTTGAATTTCGTCTTATTCTTGAATAGGTAGTTTAAAAAAGAATGATAGAAGGTATTCTGATATTTAATTTTTTGATCTCTATTCATTTTCATCATCATAGAATTTTTATCCCTAAAAATAGTGTTGTATCGCAATAATGCAAACTCCAAATAAATGCAAAACTAAATAATGCAAATTGACACTTACTAAGTATGTATGCCTTTCGAGTTCAAAAATTTATATATATTCATTTCTTTTTTTTTCAATTTTTCAACTATTATGTCTTTCGAACACGTTGTTCGATTTTCATTTGCTTAATTGCATTCATTGCAGTTTTATAAACAAAAAAGGATGACAGACTGCGAACCATCAATAAATACATCAAGTATTTCCCGCGTATCATGAAAAAAAAATTTTCTTGAATCCTTCGTTAACTATATCTTTCGAATAAACCAACCAATTCCGATACCATTTACAACGATTGACGCTGTTGTTTTTTTTTAAATG
The DNA here is from genome assembly GCA_005406025.1 of Eumeta japonica. Taxonomy (NCBI): domain Eukaryota; kingdom Metazoa; phylum Arthropoda; class Insecta; order Lepidoptera; family Psychidae; genus Eumeta; species Eumeta japonica. The sequence continues at coordinate 28,258 of BGZK01002196.1, read as the reverse complement.
CAAATAACTGGTTAGATTTTATAATTTAACGATAGAATAGTTTACAAAATATTGTAAACAAACACTTTTTTTAAATATTTTTCTCCAACAATTTCTCCTGAACAAATCTACCGATACTCTAAAAGTAATTTAAAAAAAAAACATATTTTGAAATACTTTATTTTTGAAATATTAGTTCGAAGACTCAGGAAGTCTAAGTTGAGAGGATTTCTTTCGAATGTCACAAACTGCGTTTCGATCGTGATTCCTGTCTAAAGTATGAGAGGTTTAGACACACACACACACACATATATTTTCATAGCGGACAGTTAAAAAAATAAAATTGTTTAAGAAAAATGGTAATAGACACAATTTCAATATTACAAATAAAAATAGACTGTGTTTACATATTAGTCTACTATGAGTAAAAGGTCACTAATTCATTCGGAAATTTTCTATGAGTTTGAAGGTTCAATGAGGTTCTCGAAGATATACAAAACTTACACTTATATAAAATGAAAATATTTATTAAGCAAACACTGTAATTAAATTGTATTGTACAATTTTTAAATATTTAGAGGTTAAATGTTCATGGATAAAATCAGCTCGACTTCTTGGGGGTTTATTACAAATAGTTTTATATTCGATTGTGTTTGCATACAATTTGGTTTGAAAATATTTAACCTCATTTTGTTGCTCGTTCTTCTTGGGGGTTAACTGCTTTATGAACGAATAGTGCTTTCCCAAAGTAAATTTTTCAAAATTCTTCAGTGTTATTTTATAATCTATGAAAAATTGTATTTTGAATATGAATTTGTACATGCAAAATTTTTGAAAGGATTATTTGATTACATATAACTTATTAATAGCTCAATTGTATTTACTGAAGCAAACGCTATCACTATGAAACAACAGAAAGACATTTCAATTTCATTTATATATACAGATTTACATAAAATATTTTTGGTTTCAATCTTGAACAATTTCATAATAGTGGATTTTTCACATCATTAATATATGTTTTGTACTTATATCCGCAATGTAGTCTGTTGAAAAGTTCCGTTTGATCCTTTTAACATTTCGCTAAGAAATCGATTAAAACCGATCTAACACAAGTTTAAATTTCTTTGAGTTAATTTATTGCCACATTTTTATAGGTGAAAAAAGTCATATTCATCTAAAATATCAGAAAAAAATTATCAACTACATAAAAACAATAAGTAATTATTCCTCGAAACAATTGTTCCATTTAAATGGTTTTTGAATAACTAATCCATATCCCAATTAAAAGGTTTTTCTTGTACAAAACAACAGAGATGTTTTTTGAGAACCACTTAAATAATAAAGGAACAACTTAAATAATCTTCGAACCCAGATTCTTACCCGTGGCAAACACCTTACCCGCTAGGACATGGAAACAGTTCATTATTATCAACGCAATATTAATTTAAAGACACACCAAAAAAAAAAAAATGATACAAAATAAGTTTACTAACAAGTGACGATGCATGAATTGGAGCCGTACGTACTACACTAAGTAGCTAAATTCCAAAAGCAATTTACCTGTATCCAACTTCGCCCGCCACGAAGACGTAATTCACGTTCATCATCGAGATAACTATCACGGGTAAGCACACCAAGGTATACTGCACTATCTGAAATCTTCCGAACTTTTCTAGAACTGAGCCTAAATCATACGTTTCATATTTCTTTTGTAAATTTATACTTTTCTTTACCATTGTTGATAATAAGTTTCTAATTTTATGTTGAGTTAAAATTATTATTAATTTTATGTTATGTTAAGTTAAATTAAAATAGTTAAGTTATTTGCTAAAGCATAGATATTTATTACACACGTAAGATATATTATTTAGATGAAACGACATGTCAAACTTCACCATCCATGTGTTAGTGGGGAGTCAACTAGCTGCCAGCGTATAAAATACAAACGATATTTAAATAAATATGTTTTATCACACGTGTTGAGTATACACAGGCTGTTCGAAAGTTTCCTACCTGCGGAGTATATACCCGAGTAAATATATATGTATATTTGCATGACGCAGAATTACGAATAACTTGTATAGACTTATATACAATTAATATTTAATTATATATAGTTTTTTATATAGTTGTGTATAATGGTATATCTATACATATATAAGCGAAATACCACTGTCTGACTCATTACGAGATCTTCGAAACTATAGGTCCGACTGACTTAAAATTCGGCATAATTACTCTTTTCGGGACATAAATGCTCACTAAGAACGAATTTTACACAAGTCCGCTCCAAAAAATTCATCATTTTATGAGATTCTCGAAAAGAATTGTCCTATTGACTTGAAATTTGGCACAGTTACTCTTTTCGGAACGTAAACGCTCACTAAGAACGAATTTGATGCAAATCCTATCCAAAAAAAATCTGCATCACTGAATATTTATGCGGGCGGAGCCGCGCGCAAAAGCTAATAGTTGTATATGCTAAATCTCCATATCTATATAAAATAGAATATCACATTTTTCAAAGTTTTTGGTGAAGTTTTAATTCTCCAGAAATAATTCTCCAAAGCCAAATAATTCTCCTAAAAAACTCTAATGCGTTAATATGAAATTTTGTTTCTTGAGTATTCCTAAAGTCATTAGCGGTTTTAATGCCGCAAGATGCTCCCCACCCATTTGTTGATACATGCGTATAAATTTCTAATTTTTTTTTCTGATAAGAATGACCGATTCTGGTTCGTTCTTTTTCCACCATAATAAATCAACTTTTATGTTGTGTAAGTTGTTACTTCATAATTTTAGTTATATTTTAACAAGTATGTGTATTTAAGCCTTTCTAGTTGGATAATGTAAAGTAGGCCAAATTTTATAACTAAGCAGACATATCAAGTTTACTAAAACTTTGGCGTAGAAATAAACTTTTGAATTATTCTTTATTACTAAGTTATTAATTAGTGTTGAACATTTGTGTCGTTTATCTTCAGATTTATAATAATTATGTATTATGTGTTGATAATTAAACTTAAAGTTTTATAATATGTGTAGATGAGAAATTACATTTTCCTTTGCTTATTGTGGATCCTAGTTGTGGAAATAATTTTATGGTACTACAGATATTTTGTAAACCTTTTCAACAGATTTCTCTCTATACAAAGAATATTATATAAGTATATTATTAACAAATGACCATTGTCTCTTAAATATGCTACCATAAGTTTTATAATTTTAATTAAAACCAATAGCGCTGTACCGACGCATCAATACCAGATTCAACGAAAATACGTTTTTATTGGATTTGTTAATGCTGCGCTTGCTTCATGGTTTATTTTTAGTACGATAATTTACTGGCAGTTTTAATATGGTGGATACTGTTTTAATAAATACATATAGTTATTTTTCTTTATTTATCGCTCTGGTCAGAGCTGTGAACCAGCGAGGAACAATCTCGGAGTATAATAGTTCTCTCTTTGATTGAAAAAGAGTCACTTCTCCTAGAATTGCGAAGATTTCGTTATTGGTTTTTTGGAGTTGGGTTTCTGCTTGAAAGTCACTGTTTTGATCTGACTCTGTCATTTCAGGAATGACATTGAAGTTATAGTCTTGATTGCTTTCGGGTAAGTGTGGCTAAGTAATCCGTAAATAATTTGACCACGCCATATAGTAAGCGGTGGCTCTTATGATGATAGACTCACCAATCGATGCTTATAGTGATTCAGAGCCGCCTTCCGCGAGAAGCACGGTGATTACGCCTGTCATAGAAATAAAGTAGAAAAGAAGGCGAGCGGAGCAGGCAGAGAAGCGACTCCAACCCTAAATTGCGACCCTTCCTGCCCAGGAACTTCCACAGCATGAGGACAGCGTTTCGATTGAAAGTATATACAGTTGCCTGAATGCATTCACCTTTCCAACTAAGGCAACTTCATCACGCCACTCCTACAGTAACACCAATAGTCACACTAACCAGCCCGACGGTCCCGATGCCAACCGTCCTAGCGTCACACCTACTGGAATTGCAAAATCAACTACAGGTACAGCTGGTGGGGATCTTATGGGCCAACTTATCGGAGTAGATCCAATGCAAGTCATAATACAGGCCCTACTCCGCACTTCCAGTGCACACCTATGAACAAAGAACGCTCGTTTTGTCGCAGTACATGTATAATGTTCTAGGTGAGACTAAGTTTCAACCTCGACAAGAGCTTCGCCTGTCCAACTACTTTGTGTATCACCGCGATAAGATATCATCCCAGAGCATCTTGTACCGAGGTAACGCAATCCTGGTCTGGAGGGATATCACGCACGGAGGGTTGGAGCTGCCCAAGTTTACGCCGATCTATTCCCCCGGGATACAGATGAGCTCGGCGAGTTCAGAGCTTCGTTTGATCGCGGCCTACCATCCACCCCGTTCTCGTTTGTGCTTCACCAACGTCCACATATCTTCAATAACTTGGGGCTCGAGAGACAAGTGGCCGGCTGGCAAGCAGTTGCTCCTAAATTCCGAAAATATAAGGGTATATGGTCTTCGGACCTCACACTTTGTCACACGTGCTGACAAGCCCCCGCTTCGATGCTGATGTGTTAAACATCATACTCTACCACAAATTTCTCTGCTCGACTCACGTCGAAGTGCTGTATGACATGTAAATACAGCACCTTTATCACGCTCGGCACTGCCGTCCAAATGACCTCTCAACCACTGACACACCGCAGCGACTAAAACAAGAAAGCTCCTTATCGATAAGTCTTTCTCGCCCAGATGAAACTGACTTACCCAGAGTGTTCAGACCGCCTACGATGCAGCGACCACAAGGCTCCCGGCACCGACGAATGGTTACTGAGATCTCCCAATGAATTTAAAACATGCGCTTCGTCGCAAGCGCAATCTCCTACGATTGTGGTTCCAGACGCGTGGTCCACATATCGAGCGTGACCTCAATCGTCTCACTGAAGAGTTGGCGACAGCAGAAAGAACCTTCAGAGGTGCCGCCTGGAAAGAGACGATTGACTAATATAGCGAAGACCGGAAATCTCTACATTTGCTCTGCCGACGACTTACAGGAACACCGACTCCTGTGTGTCCGTTATTTGACAATATTGTGAGACACTGATACGCCGCAAGTGATCGGCCAGAAATCCTTGCGGAGCACCTGGAGAAGCAATTTACACCACACCCAGCTTCCAACTCTTCAGAAATTAGCTTATACCATGCGCAAGTGGAACGTCGCATACAAAAGTTGTTCTCGGCCCCAGCATCATTGCTGTCAGAAGATTACTTTATATCCCCAACGGAAACAGTCAAGATGACCTTTCTTCTGCCCAAACCGAGAGCCCCTATATCCGACAGGATATCGAACGCAGTCATCAAGCAACTGCCAAGAAGAGGCCTGGTTGCCATGACCAGGCTCTTCAACGAAATACTGTACTGAACATTTCCCAATATAATGGAAAAGGGATTGCATCATCGCTATCCCGAAGCCAGAAAAGGATCCTCGGCATGCGTCAAACCAACGGCCGATCATGCTACTGTCTCACAACACCCAAATGTTTGGAGCGAATCATGCTGTGCCGCCCGCATTGTAACCTGACGTCAAGACAAAACTAATACGAATCCTGAAGTAGGCACTCAGCTACGCTCCATCTAGCGCGAGTTCTGCATCACGTGGTCTTTGAACATAACTTTGAAAATAGAGTCTTCTTCGATATGGAGAAAGATTTCGAACAAGTGTAGCATCCCAGATTATTGTACAAGCTTGTAGAAAACCCCAGCATCCTACCTGCATTTGTACGGGCAGTAACGTCGTTTCTCGAAAGCCGTATCTTCTTCACCGCGGTCAAGGACGCGGTATCGCACTTGTGTCCGATCCCTGTCGGCGTCTTCACGTCCACAACTCGTACTGTGCCGTTGGTGCCTTATTAGACAGCCGTCACGCGTCCCCGTTGCCAAGAGTTCCGCGAGGCGTCCTCCCGTAGCCTATCACCTCTCATGACCCCTCCGACATCTAGGTCATATGAGTCGAATCGCAGAAGCGCGAGATACTGATAAACGCAATCGCTCGACTCTTCATACTTCTTACAAGTTATTTCAATATCTCTGTTCCTTATCCCTAATAACAACTCTCCCCTAATAGGGTTCGTGACGCCACAGTACATACGTCATCTCCGAGCAGTCCTCTTCCTTCTTCATACGTCACTTTAGTCCGCCGTGCAAATTCTCTGAATCTGCAGAAGTTTGCCCAAGAAACGCCAAGATGCGCATAGTAGATCGGGCCTGTTTGAAGCACCTCCAAACCGTGTAACATTTCAGCCCTAATATAATCGTAAAGAGGGCATGCCCCAGAGCGTGGTACATGTCCTCGTTCGTCTGTCTATGCATGCATACACTCGTCTCATTCAGGCCCAACTCATATAGTGCTTCCTGAAGCACCCATGCTCCGTGAGCAGCTAAGAAGTTTCGAGAAGTCCGACTCAACCCCGTCTGAACTGAGTCGAACCGACATGCTCCAGAAGTAACCGAACAGCTCCCTGTCATTCGTCTCGTAATCCTATCTCTTTTGTCACAGCTCCATCAACTCCTCCCGCACTCGCTGCCTAAGTGCCCCACCTCAGCCCTAGTGAGATTATCATGTGCAGAGTCAACTCGTCTGGCAAGAATCATTTCGTACTCAGCAGGCAGCACCCCAACCAATACCGGCAATGCCACCATGTTATTCGTGCGGTAGGCCTTGGTCAGAAGTCTTAGAGCTGGCCTCTGTGTCCTGAGTAGAGCGCTGCGTACGATGTGTAGGCTGGTACGGGTGTGCCAACAACCCGCAGCATACGTCATTGTTACCAAGAACGTTCTTTGGTAGGTCATCAACAGTCACAGATATCTCATTCACCACGTTGTAGTCGACACCCTGGACACCTTTCCGAAACTTTTCGAGGCTCTCTCGCTTATCGACTGAGCATGTTGCGCAAATAACAGCCGCTTGTATATGACCTATTTATAGACAACAAATACTCACTGAAATAACAAATACTCAGGATTACTGTCCCTTAGAGATGTAAAAAAATCAAACTTCTAAGCCAACGCAATCAAAAGAAGCAACGTCTTATAGCACAGATGAAAGAAAAATTGCAAAAACCGTAAATTTTTAGTTACCTCATATAAGAAAAATATTTTCAATAATTTTAAACTTACTACACCTTTCCTCATGAACGTATAGAGGTATCAAATTAAAATTTATATCAAATACTCAGGTCTATAATAGCTTTAAGCTGTAACAAAATCAATCTTCTATGTCAACGCAATCAATAGAAATAGCAATTTAAGCCGCATATTTTAAAACTCGCAACTACTCGCAAGGGAATCAAAATCTAAAGGGTACTTCCAGTCGAACTAGAATCTTGAAATTTGACATGAAGCGACGTTTTATAGCATACATGAAGTCAAAATTCCAAAAACCTTAAATTTTTAGTTACATCTAATAAATATAAATTTATTAACCTTTTCCTCGTGAACCCATAGAGTTATCAAGTTGAAATTCATATCAAATACTTATATCTAATTGCCGTTAAGCTGTGAAAAAAAAATATAAATATAATTGTAGTTACAGCATTGACCGCGACTTATCTCTATGTATGGGGAGGAGACAACATTTCGTCGCGTATGTACGTCGCAATCAGGATGCCGAGACAAACAGATTATGTAAAAGATATTATTTAAATAACTCAGGCGCTGCAAACGGCCATTGTGAATGCTTGTATTTTGAAATGTTTAATGTCAGAGTGATAACTGTATATAGGTCATCACAATGTAAATTTATGTTGCAGTAGAATGCATAAATACAACAATATACGGCAGCTACCTCAATAGGTATACTTCATGTTCTCATCTGATTGTTGTGAGAGACTTCAATATCGATTTTATAATGAATTCCCATAATGAAATTTCTACAAATTTTGCATCAATAAACATGTTTCCGTTAATAAACACAGCACGAGAAGAAGTACAACTATAGGTATCATTTTTTCGAACTTCAATGTTCAATGTGGTATTATTCATCCCTTTTTCGGTCACCATTTACAGATCTGGTTCAAATTTAATACTTAATAAATATTTTTGAACCAGATTTCTAAATAGTGACTAAAAAACTTTATAAATAATTAACTTTGATAAAAGAACTTTTGCAAGACTGCTGAAAGGCTAGTATAGGTATTTCAGTTGTATTATAAAATAAATGATATGTGGTAATATAAGATAAAGGATTACTGAAACGATAAAAAGACGTTTGTGTTTTATTTATGCTCCTCCAGCTTTCCATATAATAATGTTATGGATTTCATTTTGCAATAAAAATAATATTGTCTCGATTGTTGTGATGGATTTGTATGGAACCCTCGGTGCGCGTGTCCGACTCGCACTTGGCCGGTTTTTAAAATGCCACCAAGGTGCTCTGCATAGGATTTTCTAGGGCGACCCTTGATGACCTTTCCATCACAGACTTTATTCATCTTTTCCAGATGGCCAAACCACCGCAACACACCTCTTTCTACTCTAGTCACTACATCTGCCTTCAAACCACACCGCTCTCTAACATCACTGTTTTTACATTTATCTTTTCGAGACACTCCGCACATACTACGCAGCGATCGCATCTCCACTGCATTGATCCTACTTTCACTTTTCTTCTGCACGTTCCCAGCTTTCACTATCATACGTAACCCCATTGTGGATAGTCGTGAGACGCTTTTACTATTCATAATAGCGAGCAAGGGCTCATTCGCTTTATTTCTCGCATTCACTCTACTTTTAATATCTCTGTCAGGTTTACATCATTTGTAAACAGACTACCCAGGTATACAAACTCTTTCACTTGTTCCACTTTCTCACCTTCTATAAATATATCGCATTCAGTCATAATTTCGTCCCTATCAAACACCATCACCTTAGTCTTACCGACATTTACTTTCATACGCTTTTTTAACAAAATCATTCATTTTATTTACCATCTCCTGCATCCCGCACGCCGACGACGCAAGGATTACTTGGTATTCAGCGTATAGGAAGCATTTGACAGACAGCTCGTCCATCTTTAATCCATACCCACACGCTTTCAATCACATAGCGTCATCAATCAATCAAGATAGCTATGCATGAATAGGTTGAATAGCCACGGCCACACATTCCTTTCTGACACCCCTGCGGATGTCAAATAAGTCAGTGTATAACCAATTTATTCTGACACAAGCACTGGAACCCAGAACACAGAGGGATTGCAGTGCCTACATTAAACCGCTACTCACACCATGCATGGATAAGGTTCTCCATAGATCATTTCTTTTCACTCTATAATAAGTTTTTTTCAGATCTACGAAAATACAGAAAACCTTTTGACTGATGACCAAAAATTTTTCTGCAATAGAGAAAAAATTTAGTCCGTACATCCCATCCCTTTTTGAAATCTTGCTTGTACGTCCCAAATCTTGTTTTCAGTCTCATTTAAAACTCCATCGATTATGATGTTCGTATACAGTTTGCCCACGACGCTGAGGAGGTTTATAGGACGGTAGTTTGTGCCAATCTGTCGTGAGACTTTTCCTTTATAGAGGGGTACAATAACTGCTTTACACATGTAATTCGGTATCCTATAGCTTTTCCAGCATTTGATAAAAAGTTGGTACGGTAGGCTTGCCAGTATACCACCACCACCTCTTAGCATCTCTAACAGAACTCCATCATATCCGGCAGCTTTTCAAACTTTTATACGTTTTAGTGTTTTAATAACTTCATCCATCGTAATTTCACTTTCATTTCCACCATCAATCATATACTCATTACAGTAACATTGTCATCTACAACTGTATCCTCACAACGCTTTCGAAATATTCTTCGAAAGCTCTTTTATATTATTTGTATCGTTCAGTAAATATTCATCATCGTCTCTAATCACATGTATACATGATGCCTCGCAATTATTACGGGCCTTTTTCACCATGTGCTAAAAAGTTTTTGGTTTTCCCGGAAATTATCCGAGAATCTCCTATCACAGCGTTCTTTTATTTAATTATTTCCTATTTACACACATTATTCAGCCCTCATTTTCTCATTTTTATACGTACTTTCAGCATATTTTACTTTATCTCTTAAGATGTCCTTTCTTTACACTCTGTGGTTGGCCTTTGCAGACTGTAAATCCAGCCATGCTTTCTTCTTTTCACTAATTACTTTCCTTACTTCTAAATTCCGCCATTTATTATCCTTCTTACTGACATTTGTTCTCTTATTCACTCCACATGCCTTTTTTGCTTCATCTACTAATATAGATTTCATCACCTTCCATAATTCATCAAGTTCTAACCATTCATACTATTTGATTTCAGCCAAACTATCTTTCAATCGCTGTACATCTTTTACATTATGATCCTGAAGCTTACCAACTTTTATTCGTTCTCGCTCCGTTTCATTTTCGCATGGTGTCGTCAAAGCTTGCATAAATCCATAATTCGATAGATTACCAAGAAGTGGTCTGTACCAACGTTGATGCCACGGTACACTTTCATATCCACAACTTTTCTTCTCACACGATCATCAACACTTACATAGAGTATATTATACTTTTGTCTTTTCCTCTTCTCCAAGCATATGTATCCTTCGGTGGTCAAATATAATGTTTGTCACACACAAGTTAAACTCTTGACATAGTAGAAGAAAGCAATCACAATTCTCATTCACTCTTCCATCTCCAAATTTACCTAAGACTCTGTCATATCCGTGCTGTTTTACATCCACCCAGCGATTAAAATCCCCTAATATTACTATCCTTTCGTTTATGTCACATTTCACTATTATGTCCTTCACATCAATCCAAAGCTCTTCCCCCTTCTCGAACGGTTTGGAAATATCTGGGGTTTATAGGCATAAAATGAAAATCTGTCTCAATCCAATTTTAACTCAAAGACAGAGGAACTTTGGACTTACACATTTGTAACTGTTTACAGATTCAGCTAATCTTTCTGATAGGATAAAGCCAACACCGCGGCATCCTCGTTAGCTCTGACCAACGCCAAACCAATAAATATCGAAGGATCCACATTTGATGGCTCCATGCATTACCTTTCCTTTTAGTCTCATTCACGCATAAAATATCCAGTCGCCTGTCTTTCATCAGTTCGCAAACATCATCGATTTTATCATCCATACATTTAGAGTACCAAAATGGACTTCTCCAGTCCTCGTTTTGCTCCTCGAGGGAACTAAGCGTGACGGCTGGCGAACCTCCTCCCGCAATTGAGCCTAGAGCTCTCGATTCCCCGGTACGGAAATTTGTCCCCCCAGATACGACCGCACTGCCCAGTACTAGCCCGGGAAGGGATTCTCTGGCAATGCCAGTACCCTCTTGGAAAAATATTTTTTAATTTCCGCGAACATTAATTTTTGTGAATTTTGGAGAGAGTAGAAGGAATAGGGAGTAAGAAGGATGGAAAGTCAAAGGGATATTGAAATTTTGGGGTGGGAAGGATAGGGTGGAAGGATACTGCCATCCCTGGAAGAACTGGAACAGACAGCAACTCGTGAACTCCGGGTGCGCGTGCCCCCCCTCGCGGACGATCTGATCTAAAAAATGTCACACTTGCTCCCCCCTCCAGGCCAGAAGATGGGTACACCCATGTACAATATCATAATTTTTAGAAGACAAATATTTATGGGCATAAGCGGCTCGACTACTTAACAAGCTGTTTCGTTCATGCATGATTTGTATTTGTTTTGGCGAAATTAGAAAATAACTACCCTTAAGTTTCTTGTTTATTCTTCTTCAGAGAAAACTGCTTGTCGAACGAAGTATAAATTGGTAAAAAAATATAACATATTTTAAGTGTTATTTTATAATCTATGGTATAAAGATATTTTGAATTTGAAATAAACATAAATAGTACCTCTTCTATCAGTAACGATGTACGGTCATTAATATTTGTTTTTTTTTGAAAGTCACGTTCTTAGATTTCAAAGTCAGCGATTACTTATTCAGTGAAGTCGAAAATAGTTGCCATTAATGTTAAATCCTTGGCTTACCCAATAGCTAATTTTTGTATGCATATCAAAAATGTTAGAAAGAATACAGCGAACATTAATTTGTTAATTTGACACAAATTTTACGTTTTATATGCAGATTTCTTTATTAAATATGTTTTAATTGCACCTATGTGTTTTAAGACACCTGCACTGACTGTCGCTTAGCCGGAAACAAATACAATATATTAAATATTTATAAGTCACGAACTTCTCAAAATCAAATAGTATTAAAAATATAAATAGAATATTTTTTTTTGCTTGTCTTTTCCACCAAAGCATGTCACAAAAGGAAAATAATTATAGACATAAATTTAATACTAATTTACATACTTTGACATGTCATCATTCAAATAAATTTCATTTTATTAGCACCTATAAAATTATTGGTAAATATTTTTTCTTGAGAAGAAGTAAATACTTTCCTTTGAAATTTATTATACAACAATTAACGGATTCACTAAATCCAATTTCATGAACAAACAACTTGTGCGGAGCATTAAGGCATTTGACATTGAAAATTTAAATAAGTTCATTGGAAAAATATTCATCTTGCATTTTTTTGTCATTTAAAAAGCTTAATGACTCGATAATACATAAAAATAATAATAAAAATAAACCTTTTTTTTTTTAAGAAGGTGGCCAAATGTAGAACTTTTATATTGTACCGTGCATATATGATTTAAAATAATATTAAATAATATTTTATTTCTATGAACGAAATGAATAATCGACTATAAGCTAAATTGTTCAGAAAGTTCAGATTCTTTCCACATATATTGAGATCTTAGTGAATTCAATTTTGTGCTAATGTTGTTTCCGGTTATGAAATCCTACTAGCTCCTATTTTTATAAAATTTGCCTTTGCATAAATATTTTTCTTCAATGTTTTTGCAAATTATTTTGCAGAAAATATATAAGTTCATATATTAATAAAATTACCAATATTTGTTTATAAATTGTTATTACAAATAAACAAGTAAGTGTTCATGCAGAAATGTTATTTTTTTTATAATTGCCTTGTAACGCCTCAAAATTAACACTGTTTTTTACTAGCAAATTTGAAGTTCTCTCATTAAATGGCAGTTTGATAACAGCTCTTGCACAAGATATTGTGGTATTATTCCAATCGGATCCATAATTCGTTAATTTTTTGCATTTATAACTCGCTTAAATGTTGTATAACATTTGACTGTGAACTATATTATTGGTATAGATATTGATTATAGATCTTTTCTCGGCACTTGTTGTTGTGTGGCACCCATTAGCTACATCGTAATTATGTATACAATGTTTATCACATGTCAAAGTTCACATAAAGAACAACCATACGCCCTGAACCTCATGTCTCACTGAATATTAATTAAATATCTGTATTGTATATTATGTTTTTCATTTACTTAGATTGATAAACTCGATAATGAAAAAATACAGCGATACAGGCTATCTGTGAGCCAGTCCACGAGCACCATAGACATGAGCATTCCCATCAACACATAATTTCAAGCTGATATGCTAGATTCATCAAAAACTAAAAGGCGGAAAAGGAATTAAATATTTATGAAATATTTTACTACGAACTGAAAAAAAATGTATTTGATATATTGAAATTAGTTACAATATATTCATGAATACCACATTTTAGGCGCTTAGCTTACGTAATATCAATTACGTATTATTTCTTATTGATTTACTCTTCCTCACTGGGCCTTGTCACATTTACTTGGGGTCGACCTATCTCGTCGTCTTTTTCCATTCAGCACGATTATGTGCTACGTCTTTATCCAAATGAGATTCTGGCTGACGACGATCTTTGTCGATCATCGTCAGCCAGGTGGCGGGTGGCCTTCCAAGAGAGCATTTCGATGTTAATAGATTTAGGACGAGCTTTATCATATGGTCTTCTTGGCGTCTTTGAACGTGACCGTACCACCGTAAGCGTTTCTCTTTGACCTTGTCAGCAATTGGAGCAAATCTGAAACTTCCTCTGACTTACTAATTTTTGATTTTGTCTAGAACTATGACGCCCGCTGACCAGCGTTGCTTCGCATCTCTGCTGTGAGTAACTTGTTAAGATGATATTTCTTAGTAACCCAAAATTTCGACCCATGCGGGATAGCTGGTCTAATATCGGTTTTGTACATTTGCTCTTTGATTTTAAGAGACATTATTCTATCGCACATGACGTCCGTGAGGTGTCTCCACTTTATCCATCCAGTTGAGGTTCTGTGTGTAACATTGTTGTCTATCTTGTCCTCATCGCTAAGTATCGAACCTAAATACTTAAATCAGGTCACGTGGGGTAAGCATATACCTACTTCCTATCGATATTTCACGGTCATTGGGACTGGCTACACCGTAGAAAGTACACGACATGTGCTCTGTTTTCTTTCTACTGATTTTAAGGCCATTTGTTTCTAGTACATTAATCCAGGAATTGAAGTCTAATTGGAGGTCTTCTATGTTTTCAGAAATCATCACAGCGTCATTTGCGTAGAGTATGTTCCAAGGCAAAGACTTTTGACAATGTTTTTTCAGGTGATCCATGACAATTTTGAAGAGCAGCGAACTGAGGGTAGCACCCTGGTATATTCTGATCTTAATTTCAAAAGTGTCACCCTTGCCTGCCGAATTTAAAACCTGCATTATTACGGCTTTATCATGGGCGTGCACACATTTTTTAGCTTTGCATACCCTGTCTGTGCACACGGCGTGCACAGGCAGAGTATGCAAAGCTAAAAAAACTTAAAAGTTTCAGCATTTTTTCGGTTGGTGGCCCACCGAGGTGACGGTATCTATAACTTACATAACTTACCGCACGGTATCATTAGCTTCGCTTGATGTTTGTTTCCGACCACCACGAATATCTAAATAAGTGATTGATGATAACATAACAAGTCACTTAAATGATATCCAAAGGCCGAGAGCATTATGTAGAGATGTTTAGTTGATTTTCTTTATGCACAATTAATAAAAAAGTCCTAATAAAATTCCTACTTTAGGTACCAACTGCAACTTATTTAGTTCAAGATAATATTTATAAATCAAACCGACCCGCCTAGTTTTTTTCAAATAGTCCTGTAAAACGTCGTCGTAAAAATTACTAGATTGTTTCAAAATTACTTTTTCAATTGCAATCATAAATAAATCTACGAGTCTGTTTTGGTTCTACGTGTTTCGTAAATATGTGTGAATACATTTTAAACAAGAAAATCATCCCTCGGTCGTCGCGCTGCAGATTGGAATAGTATTTTTTTTTATTTGTAAACTTCATTAAATATGGAAGTCATATAGTCTGAATGTAAATTTTGGATGAGATCGAATATTCCTAAGGTTTTTAGTTCGCACTAAATTTCCTATTTTAACATTACATTTTAAATAAATTTTTTTGAAACAAGATTTTGTTATTTCTGACATGTAACGATTGTACTCATCTACATTATGACAATAACATTATTGCTAGTGAACTAGAAATTTTTTCAGTGCTTTTTTAAAATCACTAGAATCTGTTATAAAGCAATATCTTATAGCTGTAATGAATATTTTCATATATCTTAATTTTGGTTTCTCAGTCACGCTTACAAAAATAGAGGTTCAGGATTTTCTCAAACAATGTATCATTGTTTAAAATTATTTATTTCAAAACATGTTAATAACTAATTCATACTCAGTAACCAGTAAATGTTCAAGAAACGAAAAGTGCATCGAAAACATGATATTTACTGAAAAATCCGATTCAAAAAAATGCAGCGGATATTGTTGCTTTTTTGACGGGAAAAGTGCCTGAATTTATTTCTTCACTAATTCACTTCTTTCTGATTTGAGCTTCCACTTGTTCTATTGTATCAGGCAAAGGAACTCCTTTAGTTTCAGGCGTGAAAATCAAAAAAACTCCAGCCAGAATTACCAAGGCGCCAAATAATAAAGATAATAATTCTGGTATTATAAAATTCTGTAAAAAACATTTGATATCTGTTACAGAGCATCTTCGTTCCAAATAATTATTACTCAATTTGACATAGGTATATTAAATATAAAGACACAAGTATATTAAAATTTTACTGCAGCAAAAAACAATTTAATAATAAGATAATCATCATTACCAGACGCTTGCCTGCAACATGCATTAACATGCAGCATGCAACCCACCGCTGACCCTCGAATCTGCTCCCCACTACGAATCCTCTGGAATCAATATTCAATCATTTGGATAGAAATTCGTAGTGGAAAGGCAGATTCGAGGGTCAGCGTTGGGTGGCATGTTGTATGTTAATGCATGTTGCAGGCAAGCGTCTACTATGGATTTCCGCGAATTAACACCTCACACAATACAATCATCATTACCAGTAACGGGGTTAAAGGTGAGAGCAAACTGCCTATCCTGGAAAACAAACTGCATATACCGATGACGGTGCCGCGTGTACTCGTTGGGAACATTTCGAGTGTATACGTACACACTCCCGTAAAACACATGGCCACTAACAGTTTACCTAGAGTGAATAACGCTATTTGCAACCATGGTAAGCCTGAAACAGAGAACAATTTCAAAGATTGGATAATTTTTTACTCTAAAAAAGTGGATGCAAAACGTGTCGTAATGTAAAGCCCATTAACAAGAATAAGGGTCTTTAGAAAAAGTTTTACTTACTGTCCGGTACAAAAGCGAGTCCAATGCACAAAGCGCCACAAACGACGAATCCAATCATCAGTGGATATTTTCTGCCATAATAAGACATGAAGAAATACGACATCATCTCCCCAGGAAACGACATTAGAGCAGATATTATGAAATTGGTATATTTATTTCCTGGTAATAAGACGGAGTTAATTAAAAATGAGTAGTATACAAAACTAACCGCAAATCTAGAATAAGAAGCTACAAGGAGGCGTTTCCTCATTTCGTAAGACTTCCATATTTTTAAAAATCCATCGTCATTTTTACTTCCTGAATCAAGTGCAAATTTTTTTCGGAATTCATCATCGTTCATGTCCATTACTTCTTTTGTGTCGATATTTATATTATTGGACTTTATAATAGAACAGATTGTTTCCTTTGCCTCTGTTATTTTTTCCAGCCAAAATTTGCCATTTGGGACTTTCAGCTAATGTCCAAAAATATAGAATGAACAAAACTGCGGGAGCAGACACTATTTGAAGTAAGGTTCTCCAGTAAGGTACTGCCATGGCGATGCATGCGAATAGAGCTTCACCCACATAAATAGCACACGCAAATATTATTCCAGATAGAATTCTTTTATCTTGTCCACTAATTTCAATTACTGCAAATAAAACAATGTAATATCTATATTAAGTTTCAGTTGCAACATTTAAATTATACTGTAAATTTAGTGTAAACATCAACGAAGAACGAGGACTGTTTAACGAGCAAATGTAATTCGTTTGAGAACTACATTAAAATTTTATGGTTACAAATAAAAATATTAATACTCATCATAAAACAGTTTTTTTTTTTTAATTTAGAAAGTTATTGAAGTCACAGAACTATTAATTGATTCAACAATTTAATGATTAAATAGTAGGTAGAGTAAAAATTGTGTTTCGTTCAGGCTAAATATGTTTACAGTATTTCAAGTTTTATCTCTTTTTTTTAGTTTTCTTTAATATAGTATATAGAGGCTGTCTACTTGTGACAACTGTGTCTACCTCATTGCAAATGTAATTTAAAATATATTTTTAATATGTACCTTTTACCCTCTAAGCAGTTTACACAGAAACAGAAAAGAGGGTCTGGAAAATTTTTGAATTAGTGATAAACTTATTGAGATTATACAATAAATCTAGACAAAATTCTTCGTTCTGTTTACACTTTACAATTACATATTGTATAATTTATGGCATATGGTATAAGTTACTTATGGTATAACTCTTCTAATTTTACACATATACAGTTTGAACAGTTTATCAGTCTCAATCTATAATTGTACTTGTTACGCGATATGTCTGTTTTAGCTATTGAACATTCAGCTGAATATAAGCTTCCCGTCTCACTAAGCCATCAAGACGAACCATCTTAAGCCATGTGTAAGCAACGGTGGCCCACGACAATTACAGCAGTTAGGTCACTTTGTTGGTGACCAGTTCGTGGCTGTCACTCAGAAATCTTTCTTTCTAAAGATATATAGGTTATATGAGCGATGTAGCTTGCCCGTTGCCATTTCAACTTGCTAATATTATGAACTACGACAGTTACACCGGTTCTTCTATAGATTTTCTCGTTACGGATTTCATCTGTAGACCCAGCTTAGCTCTTACCATCATACATTGAACGATTATGAGTTACTTTATGAATCCAACAGTAAAAGACCACGTTTAAGTATTCTATGGTATGAAGAATCCATTTAACAACTTTATCCGCCTGGTTTCGTGGAATAACTTATCTGACAATTAAATGGACCTTATTAAGACATGGACTTTCATTGAATAATAGACTTTACTAACTCTTTTCATTCGCGCCTAGCTAATAGTCTAGTTCACAAGTGCAATTTTTCAAAAGTAGAGCTAGAACTGACCGAAAATTATAATCGAGGTGTCATTTTATTCGTGATTGAATTTGGATTGATTGTTAAAATAGCCAATACTCGAATAAATAATAATCCGCTGGGAAAAAAAAATAGAAACCGCTATTTCTCTATTAACCATTCTTTTATAGGTTAGTTAATTTTTTATAATTGAAAGCTGTCATAAAAAATTAGATAAGTTTAAACTAAAAACATTGATCTTTGGGGTTCCGAGCCAAAATAGCAAAAACGGAAGTTTTGTAGTTTCGTCATGTCCATCTGTCTGTCTGTATGGCACAGACATTTTATTAAAAAATTTCAAGACATAATCAAACTTATAGTGTAGGTGTCTTGTATAAGCCGCTACTTAGTTTGGTAGTTAAATAAAAAAAATAAATATTTCTAGAGGGGCACTCCATACGTAACAGAAGCTAAAAAAAATTTTTTTCAGCAAACATCAATGTATGACACATATTTCGACAGTTCTTATGTAAACACTATAATTGTTTTAAGCAATGTTTCTGATTACATGAATAATTTCGGAAATAATCGCTCCGAAATTAGCAGAAATTGTGTCCCTGCCCTCTATTTTCTAAACTGCATTTCCAAAAGCGTTATCTTCGTGATTTTTGATATTTTTATTAATAAATACTTTCAACGGAAATTATTTTGAACATGGTCAGATATACTGCTTTTAAGTTATTGCTGAAAAAGTGCACTTCTCAACAAAAAAGGGCGTAAGAGCTACGAAGATACGCTCTTTTGCTGATGCACTTTGTTCTAAACTAATTAAATTTCAATAGTCGACATACCTACTTGGTTCTCGAATAATAAGCGACTAACGCCACGCCACGAACTGATATATATGTTCATTAGTGATGTGCCACTGTCGGAGTAAATAAAACAACAGACAATTATGTGTTAGGGTGCAAGTTAACGAAATAAAGACTGTTAAAATAAACAAATTTGGAGACATTATTTATTACAGAATGAATTACATCATGATAGAATAATTTCTGAAAATAAACCAAGATATTGCTTAATTGTTACGACGTTAATATTCAGGGCGTCTAAACGTCTAAATCAAGTTTGAATTAGTCATTGTCAGTATAAAACTGTACATCTCTTGTATAGAATTGCAAAATATAGAAAGTTTGCGAAAATAAGCGTACGCAAACATGGATTTGTATAAGTTCTTGTACTGTTGATTGTACAAAATGAGAAATCCTGGAATCGTTTTCCATATAATTATTGCTTGATACCATTTGACAATATTGATATTCATGGTTGTACTTTATATTAATCTTTTTTTTGCTTTATCTGTATTTGTTTTGGATTATTAGCTTGTCATTGGAGTTGCTGAAATTGACGGCAACCGTTCTTGACTATCTAATAAAATACTGCGTGAACAACGCCGTTTTCTATTTGACCTGTATAATAATATGACTGTAGTTTTCTTATAATTTTCGATTGTGATAATGCTTTCTCTATTTGCGCAAAAATTGATTTAAATGTACATTAATTTAATGAGTTTATGCTTACTGTTGTTTTTCTCCATAATTAATGCCCTTTACTTGTAATTCACGTACAGTCATGCCAAAACTCACAAAATAATACTAGACTAACGCTAACTTTGTTTTAACTGAATATCTAGGAATAAAACAGGGCAAGACTATTACTATTGAATTTCTGTTTTCATACGATATCAATATCCGATATGAAAATAACCATTTCATTCGTCTGTTATATGACATGTAGAATATCACACATAGTGAACTTTTAGTTATTATGAAATATAATAAATTGACATAGGTAACTATTGACTAATAATTACGGCTACCGAATAAAAATTTATGAATAATTATTTAAGTCATTATCTTTTTTCATTGTACAACACTATTTTTGTGCTAGTTGAAACCTGCACGTTTGTAATCTAGTTAATTCACTCACTGCACCCTACGCCATCAACTATACGTTCTATTTGATTTAGAACACTGCGCGGAACTCAGTTCATAATATTATCTTCTATTTTAATAATAGCGACCCGACCCGGCTTCGCACGGATAGTAATAATTATCTATAGCCAGATAACTTCTGGTAGATGGATTGAAGCGATCATGTGACGAAGTTTTAGCAGATGTCTAGAGTTACGGTACTTTACTACGTCCAAAAAATATATTTATTTTTAGGGATAAAATATGACACAAAATTGCCAAAAAAAACGAAAAATAATTTTGTTGATTCGGTTTTGTAAGGTAAATAAAAAGTTGAATAATGTAGTTAAAAAAATATATAGAATTCATGAATTTTTATTACTAAAATAGTTTTTAACGAATTATTCGCCGCAGTGTTCTGTATACTCAAAAGCAATTGGCGTATGATAACGCCATAGACTAGAGGAATACAGCAAGCGGCGAAAAGATTGAAGTGTTATTAAAATCATCTTGAATAATATAAATCCATTGGTAAAAATATGGGATAAGTTGGCAGCCTAATTTAGTAAATAACAGTGTAGCCATATATAAGTGAAATAATTTTTCTTAATCGGTTCAATAGTTCGATTTAGCAATAGAAAATACACGGATGAAATCGGGGACAAGCACTAATTTTTTTAAAAACATTCCTGGGCGTTTGTAGTTTCTACAGCGAATCTTTGGTGGCATGTGATGTATACTGTGTACAACATTTAAGCAAAGTTTCACCGTGATCGGATCAATGGTTTAAACATGAATAGAAGACAAACACACAAACATTAATATTTACGTATTTGAATTTTCTCATCTTAATATCGCACGATATCCATTTTAATCCCGATCTCACTTTTGATTCTGAATAAAAAAAGAATTATTTACATCCATTATTCAAATCGTACGTTACATTCGCGAATTCATACGAAAATCCCTTAGAAGAAAGCACTTTCAGCTTTTACTGAAATCCCAAATTTTGCGGGCAATTTTTACAATTTTTTCTTTCATAAGAACCCTCCTCGAACTTCAACGAATATTTGAAAAAAAGATAATCGAATTGGTGCAGCCGTTTGCGAGTTTAGCACTTAACACATTTAACGTTTCCTTTTTATTTACATAAATTATCCAAAATAAATTATTAGGAATCTTATAAACAATGCATTTGTATATAACATTTTTTTAAACAATAGAAGTCTTTAATTAAGAAAGAGAAAACAAACTAATCAAGATAATTTTAATTTGTTTTTTATGGATTATTTTCTTCTTTTACTTTTTCATTTAAAATGTTTAAAAAATTGAAAAATTAAAAATTTTCAGTTCTTCCATAAAGATTATTTTTAAAGCTCTTAAAAACAGCTCCAACAAGTCAAAAAATCTATAATTAGTTTAAAATTGTCTAGATTTTCAATTAGCAAAAAGTAACTAATTTACAAAATAAATGTTAATTGAAAAATGACGATATAAATTTTTTACCAACGTATTAGTATTTATTAGTGTATGAGATTATTATCTTAAATTTTTTGCTCCTTAATATTATATTTAATCAGTTAAAATAATTTCACATTTTTGCCTTATTTTTTCCAATAAATTTAAATTATAAATGTTGCCTATACAGTTCGGAAAGGCAAATTTTTTTTGGTATAAAAATCTGTTCTTTTAGAATCTTTTTTCAAGTTATCAATATCTGAAGTACTTTTTAGGATTTTCACAAAATAACCGAACCACTTTTTTATCACGTAATTAAATAAATTTACTTATAACTTTTGCAATTTTTTTGTTCGAGTATAGATAATTTTGGCAATCAATCCAAATGCAATTACATAACAAATGGCAACTCGATCATAATTTTGTAAAATTGCACTTGTGAACTAGACAATAAGCAAACGATAAACGTCTAATTATTAATATAGACACTTAACCTATTTATTAATAAAGAAACGTAATACAAGACAGAAAAATGTATTAAAAGACAAATATTTTGTTTGCTTAATAATGTATGCAAACTCACCTATTACAGATCCGACAGTGTATAAGCCAGCTCCTATAGACGACTCTAAAAATTCAATTGCAATAAACCAATAGTAGGAGTTCAAGAAGCTCTTTACGATACCAATGCAACTGCCCGCGCTGCAAATTATCAAAAAAGGTTTCCTTCCGTATCTGTAAAATAATTAAAACATTTTTTTTATATGCTCAATGTCCAAAATTACGTACACTAATTGTTTAATACAGTAACTAAGTACACTGGTTCGTCGTAGGTTCATTGATACCGTTCTTGAAATTATGTGACATATGCAATTATTCGGGCGAGCTCTCGCTGGCAACTGATTTGAGAGCCACCTCGAACATGTCGGCCTCTGGCGCCGACATATTTTTTTTTTATATTTAATTGAATAGTCGCAATTCAGTTCCTTATTTTTGATTTGCGCTTGTCGTTTAGTTCGCACACTTCCTGCGACTTTTACATGTGCCATACGATCTTGAACACTATATAGTTGAAATGCCCTTATTTGGGCCTTTTGTTATCTTTCTCTAATAAAAATGAAATAAAACACCAATTCTAATTAAACATCGAACGTTAATCAAACGACAAGTTAAAATAAACGGACGGACATTTCCAGCACAGACGGACAAAGTCGGTCTGTGCTAGAAATAATTTTTTTTATACTGTTTGTTTCAGGCTCGCCTACACGTAAGTATAATTGAAATACGTAGCTTTATCAAGCCTAAATTGACTGGTTATTGAATCAACGTTTTCCAAGTGGCAATTTTCCATCGTCAATGGGTAGCGGTTCTGGCGACAGATTGGTGCAATGGTGTCATAGAGCACCTGGTTTTGTACCCTTGTGTACCCTTCAATGGCCAAGTCACACAACATTAACTATAATAATAAAGAAATCGCAGTAAGGAACCTTAGACTTGGTACGACTTTGTCTACATTTGATTACTTTTTAGAAATAAACAAGCAGCTCCATCGAGACTTGGCTGGTTTTTTACAGAATGTTTTTGGTGGGATACAGTTTTCACGAAGAGATAGAGCTTGGCTTGTAGCGTAATATAGGCTTTAATCCATTTAAATCAGATGTCAGAAGAAAATACCTTTATTTAATGATCTACCCTGAGAATTTACAAGGCAAGTTATAATTGTTAACATCGAAGACCTATAGATGCCACAATACGAACGAACAACTGCATTAAAGAAAAACTGCAAAACATAATAACATGTCTTTCGGATGTCGATACGCTCGATTTATTGGAAAATATACTGGGATACAGGTGGGACTAGTGGGAGATGGGAGGGGTTAAGTTGTAAAAAATTCGTGTTACACACCTAATTCCACTTGGGCTAACCCGGGCGGAAAGCTAGTTATATAATAAAGTTTTATTATATATACGTGTGGTAACTGTTGTCTCGTGAGCAATAATGTATGTAATTGTAAATATACAATAGATGTAATCTAGAGATGTAAAAGTCAAATATTATTTAATTTATTCAGGTTATCACAATGAAATTACTAATGGACATTTCAGAGATAATAATATGATATTAAATTTAAAACATTCACTGCAAATTCTATATATACACCCACTATACAGAGCGATAAACATTGATAAGTGATTAGAGTTTAACTTTATAGAAACATGTAAGAAGCGTATTGTGTTGCTATTACTCGTTATGGAAAAAAAATGTTAAACCTGTATCAGTTATCTGACTTTACATAATTGAATGTTTTTATTAACTTTAAAAAAATGAATTTTATTAAAGTTTTCATTATTTTTTAAAGTAAATCAGGAGTGCCTTTGTGATTTTTCCACAGTTAAAAGTTCGTTCTTTTCAAATTTGAAATTTAAATAGTTAACTAAATTTCGTTTGATCAACAGTCATTTGATGTAAACATGCTCGGGAAAACCTGCAACGATTGCGAAACACACGAATTTGTATTTCCTTTGTAGCTCCAGCGGGCCTAGCATGACGCCTTAGAGAATACTCTTTTTATACTATCCTTCTTGTACCGACATAATTACTGAAGCATTTACACCTCTAGAGACTTTCGACTAGGGTATCAGACTAGGCCAGCAGGATAGATGGAGAACTAAGCGTGCCATTTAGAAAGAGGAAAGAAAGACACCCTATACATCTTGTCGTCAAACGAAACATAATTGCGGTAAAATCAACTTATCGTGTCGTTTTAATGAATTATCAAATACAGTGAGGATCAAAATTTTGCAGCTGAAGAATCATATGCAAATTTTACGTCAAAACTCAGTAGTAAGCTGAAGAGCAGATTTCCTTAGTCGAAACACATTAAAATCATCACACATCGTACATATACGGTTGCACAGAAATTTTTGGTTTCGCACACGCTGTAACACCTAAGGTTGTATTTCGATTGAAATCCTGCAAGAGGTGGAGGTCCGTCGTTTTAATATACAATAGTTTTAGTATACTGTACAGATACGTATTTCGTTTACCTATACGTGCTAAGTTTAGGAGCTATTGTAAGAGTTGAGATAGCTTTTGAACTATAGCAGAATTGGAATCTAAATTGATAGAGAGACCGGAATCAAAAAATATGGCAAGAATTCTCATTCTTGTCATATTTTTAATTCCAAATCCAAAAGTGTGATTATGATTGAGACTCAGACCAGGATAGAAATCGAGAATCTAAGTCGATAGTGAGACTGGAGTTGGAAAAGAAACCGGGACTGGAGTCGGAATCGTGAATAGAATCCGAGTTCAAAATTGAGAACGGAAATAGAATAGGATTCGATAGTAGAATCGAGATATTGAAAGAGAACGGAACCGATATCGTATTCGAGAATGAGAACTATATTGAAATGGGGATTAGTAGCGAAATCGAGAAATGGGATTGATACAAAAGATGAAAGAACTCATTCTAAATCAACAGGGGTGAAAAGACGAACCATCTCTAATGCAAAATAATATGCAAACAAAATAATAAGTTTGTTTTAATACAAGATCTAGTGAAGTAGTTTGTATCGTGAAAGTTATTTCTTCCAAATAAGAAATAAAAAATTACTTGTAATCATTTTATACCTTACCTATCAGTAAGCCAGCCCACAATCACCATAGACACGAGCATTCCCAAGTTGTGCATGACGCCAACCATAACAACCTTCCAAGGATTGCAGGCCAAATTCATCTGAAAAACAAAAGATTTTCAAGCCTTATTATTCTCAAACTGGATACTGAACTTATATTTACGGCTTACACAGTGTATCAATACAATAATTTTTACATTTTTAGTATCTTAAGAGACATTCAAACCTCTTTATTATCCCTTTATTAACATCATTGGCGAATTTAATATTACGTGTATTACGAGATACCCTACCTTCTTTCAGCATCATATATTAGGATTTTCAAAAATCGGTTTATAGTTCCGGTTGAACTAATAAACCGGATTTTATAAAATCCACCAAGCATTCATTATAATAAAACGATTTTTATAATATCTATATTGACTTAATTATTGAAAATAAGAAATTTTTTTTGCTCCTAAATTATCATTCTTTTATACAACCGCTTAATCCAGGAAATAGTTTTACCGATGTGAGAGGACCATACAGATTGATTGACCGATGGAATCTCTGTGAGTCTTGACTCAAATTTTGGAGGCTCACGAGATAGTTTCAATATCCTGATATCAATTACCAATACGAAAAAGAAAAACCGGCCTAGTCAGAGAACTGCAAGCATTTCTACCATATAGTATATTTAAAAGAGCTGGCCAAAATATTAATAGATAATCTATACACTTACGGTTTGAAAAAATAATCACATTGTATTTATTATCAATTTAAACTTTTGAAATAAAGGAGAATGGTATTTTTCTCATTCGCGTATGAATCGAAAACCATTTCGACTTTAATATATATTATGTCCATGACAAAAGCGCTAGAATTTAAAAGAAAAAGTAACAACGAAATTTATTTCACTTGATGGCGCTTTGAGGATCGTTATAAATTAGATTATAAACTAGGTATTGCGCAGCCGACCACATGAAACTCGTGTAGTCGGTGTTGCCTAGGCTGCTGCCTAGACAAGACAGATACATACAGAAGATTTAAGAATGGAAACAAATTATCATGGGAAAACCACAACGCAACATTCATTCCTAAGAATAGAATGCCTGCAGCTGAGAAAGAACACCTGCCTAGGAGGTCTTTATTTCTGATAATTTTGTTTTACTTTACTTATAGATCTTTTAGGATATAGTATTATTTAAATATACAGTATAAATTAGTATATGGATTTATGTAGTTTCGATTCGGAATAAATGCCAAATATTATTTCACGTTATTTTGCGACGTTAGGCTTCAGCAGTTGTACACATGACGACGAAGTCTTGGAAGAGCCTAAGACTCAAGGTAATTGTTTTGTGTGCTTTTTAAATTACTCTTATAACTGTAAATAGAATGAATGAGGGTTGCCTCGCTGGCAGCCTGCCATAGAATAAATTAGGCCAAAACTGAAAATTAAGTCATAACATTGATCAACAAAACATTATCTGTTCATATAAGCAAAACCATGTCTATTTGTTCTGGTCTCCGAATTGTCTAAAGTTTACAATCACATTTTTGTAGAGATAGATTATCTCCCAAATGCGACATAGATACTTTTGAGGATGCACAGGAGTACGTACAAGACCGTCATCAAAACCGACTTTGTAATAGAGATCAGAAGCAGAATCAAAACTGAGGGTCAGGTAGTGAGAGACAATGCTAAGTGAATGAAAAAATATAGTATATAAAAAAAAAAAAAAAATGTATACAGAATGGAACCGATCATGCATCTTTTCACATATTCATGATCTCTTTTTAAATAATCCTTGCCAAAGTAACTATAACAAAAATATGTAATTGAAAATATAATTATAAATAATGTAAAATAATATAGACGCAACCCTGCTAAATGTTTGGTTGACCGCTATCGCAAGCACTGCGTGCCGGACGCAGCGCACTGCGCAGCGCCTCGAGCATGTGACGAACTCTGAATTTGCCTCGTGCTCGGGCTATGCGATGTTATTATTTTTAAAGAAGTTATCTAGTCGCAACAAATAACACTTGATGTTGTTAGTGACGAAACGGTCGCCGAAGGTATTTTACATTGGTCCATGATTTTTCCAAATGTGTCCCACTCACCTCTAAACAAACAATGCAAACTAAGACAAATTATCGCGTATACGCTACACAAAAGGCAATACTACTGTGGACTCGAAGGTTGTTGACTGTCAGGAGTAAATTTCTATAAAGTTTTAGATCCGCAACAATGTCATCTCTGCAAACTCCCAACAATAAATCATGTTTCATATTCGATATCGGTGAAAGGCACAGTTATTAAACACTCAATATTAACAACACAATCTTATTTTCAAAAAACGTCAATATTCAAACGTACATTTACGTACAAAATATCTAAATCCTTGGAAGGTCGACGACCTTCGCACGCGGACGCACTATGCTTAGCTAGCGAGACGAAGCATCACGAACCAGTGCCAGCGCCAAATGGATCTTACTTGTTAACGCTAGCTAGGTGGGCGCAGTGTAATAGACGATCTTCAGCTAGGTCGCAAGGTTGGAACATCGTGAATATTTAGAACACGTTCTAAGCTATTTTCTCAGAACAGCTATTTTAATGACTATGGTTTCTTTGGCAAAGTTGTTTTAAAAGATATAGATTATGAATATTTGCCGAAAGATGCATAATCGATTGCATA